>JAIPRL010007397.1:0-23653 GCA_025469235.1 Pemphigus obesinymphae
TCCGAACTATTCGATAGTACGAACTATTCGATAGTGTACCGAACTATTCGGTATTATAATTGGTATCAAACTATTCGATAGTTTACCGAACTATTCGATAGTTTTTGTCGAAAAATCGGCATTCGATCGTGTAAAATTATACGAATAGACTATTCGATAGTCTATGACGACTATCGAATACTATTCGATAGTGCCCATCACTAGTTTTAACCATACAATTGGTAGCGTCTATAGATTAATTTTAATATTATTATTTATTTTGCAAGTACATCCACCGTACGCTATTCGGCATACGCTATAATTATTTAGGTAGGTACTTTTAGCACGAATCATGTGGGCATAAATAGCCGGACACCGGCGATCGGCCCATATTCGGCCGGGCACCGGCCCGCTGTTAACAGGGGGGAGGCAAATGCCCAAGCTGCCGTCCCCCAAATGACGCCACTGAATATCAGGACAACTCACTGATTACATTTTATTTTAAATGAAACAAACGATATTTTAAAAGAATATTAAATTGAGATCGTTTTTATGGAAATGAACTATACTTTTGGAAAAGTAACCTTCGGGAAATATAAAATTCAAGAACTATCAAAATCGAGTTTAAAGAAAAAAAAACCCACGTAATATCAGTAACCACACAATATCAGTATCCACGTGTTCCTGGATACCCTAAATGACCATCAAAATTTGATTAATCAGATTACTAATGAGATCAGTTGCGTCATTTGGGGGGGGATTTCCCTCCCCTCCCCTTGTTAGCAGTGAGCCAGTGTCCGACCGAATATGGGCCAGTCGTCGGGCTATTTATGATTCGTACTAATAAGTAACTTAATTATTATAGCATATGCCATATAATAATTACATGTATGCTCGGCGTACTCGTAAAATAAATAATAATATTAATAGATCGATAGACGCTATCAATAGTATGGTTAGAACCATGGTATAAGTAAATAGGCATATCAGTTAAATAACACGGCGCAGAAAATGTTCCTCAGAATAAATTGGAATAAACGACAAAATTTGTGGAAAATGTATTTCCAGCTTAATTTATAATTATTGTAATATTGTTATGAATTAAAATATCTATTAATAAAACACTTGAATTATCATTTGGTTTGTTCAAGATGTGTTTCACCTTTGTACATATATTATATTATTAAGATACCAAGACTCTTTCATTCATGATATTGTTATCGTTTATTCCATATCTGGGGCACATGCGTAGTGATAGCGAAAATGGAATTATAGCTGATATGCCTATTTACTTATGCTATGGTAAAAACTTAAAACTTATAATAGGAACCTATTAACGCCTAGTCTATTACTAGTTATTTTACTTAGGGTAGGTTTTACAATTCTTGGTTGAACTCGAGTTCAGTTGAACCTGGTTCATCGACTAAACCTAGTTTAACTTACTGTCGGCATTACAATTACAGAGTTACAGGTTTAATAAAATTATTTGTGATTATAGAATAGCTGGGTATGATAACAGTGAATACATTGATAATCTTATGATTGTGGTATGATCAATGTCGGTTTCGTCTTTATTGTTCCAACATTCAATTAAATTTTGAAACGACTTTATTTAATTTATTCGTATACCTAATAAAAATGATATCTGACGATGAAAACTTGACGGATGATGAAGAGTTTATGGAATTAGCACTAATCTTAAGTTTTCCTCGAAAAAGAAAGACGTTTCTTGAGCGACATAACCATTTTGTAAAGTGGACAGATGAACAAAATTCTTTAGTCGCTTTCGTCGATCTAAGAACAGTATATATTTCATTCTTGATCACAGAAAATATTACGTCACCAACAAATAGGTACCTATACAGCGTACAAGTACTATAATTATGGGAATCTACGGGACACACAATGGAAAAAATTCATACGGAACTCAAATTTCAAATCATCAAAAAATATTGATATCTCTGTTGTCCACATTACCAATGAAATTGCAGATCGTCTTTGAACTCGGTTTAACTCACTGAAATCGGCGGCACGCGTAAACCGTGGTTTAAATTACGTTCGGTGGATTGTATAATACGCACTTTTCGATTTGAACTAGGTTTAAACTCTGAACCAGGTCTAAACTTCTATTTGTAATACCGACCCTTATTGATTTCCACAAATATTGCAGTAAATTGAGAAAACAAATTGAAACCCAAGCGCTATATAATAGCGGTTTACACCGTGCCACGGGTACTTCATACTTTATATATGGTGGATCGAATTGACAATCAACTAAATATAAGATGGAAATGTTATCACATAATTCTGTGATTTTATCACCATTTTATAATTAAACGGTCTTCCTGGATTTACAATCAGATTTAAAATCGGATGAATATTATAGTGTGCCGTCCATCAACGAGTACACAGCTAGTATACCAATATTCAAGAATATAATTTATTTTAATGAAGACACTTATAGTAAAATCGTTGCGATATTTGAAAATGCATCAATGAATATTATTTACTTACGTAAACTAAGTCTAATTATTAAAATTATCCTAAATTGGTTCAGGACAAATCCAAATTTGTTTTATTAAATTATTTATATACAATAATATAATTATAAAAAAAATTCCTATCAATTACTAATGATCATATTCTTAATCAGTTCGCAGTATTGTCAGTTCCTCTTATGAAAATTCCTTACGAAATATTATTTGCCTTTGATGGTTTCGAAATTTAATAGTTTCTGAAAATAATTTTCCCCTAAATTGTACTTCCGAAAATGAGATTCACCAATAATGAAAAAATATTTTTAGAATGTATGTATTTGTTTCTATTTTGAACTTTCCATAGTTAACAATAATTAACGAAAACATTATTCAACTCGATGAATTTAAATTAAGATATACAAAAATATAAATATATTACAAATATAATATAAATGAAAAAAAAGTTCAATTTAAGACACTAATTTTAAATTTGTTATTTAGAAAAATGTAATAATTATTTACCTACATATTAGTTTTTTTTTATATATATTAAGAAAGTGCCCATTTATTAATAATAACTAAATATAATAATGTATATTAAATATTTAATTCAAATTTAACTATAATATTATTCATAAAAGGATGCTACATATTCTTTTTTTATGAGGTTGTAAATCGGCAATTTTTGAAAAAAAATTTAGGAACATAAAAATGCAACAATTTTAAAATATTTAAATACAATTTAAAAATAATTTCAAATTGGTCTCATGGCTTTATTACTTTTTATTGTTGTGTAATTACGACATTTATTTTTTAAAACACATATTACGTAAACTTTTTAATTTGAGTTTTAAAATAATTTAAAAGTAAAAACACCTATTATCAATCAATAAAGGACAACATTTTGGAGTGAACCTGGTTTCGATTTTTAATTTATTCATTAAAAAACAAGTTATTGTAGTTTTTAAAAGTCAATTATTTTTACTTTTTAAGCTTTAGTAACTGTTTTTTTAAAAAAATTAATTAAAAATCCCAAATGAGATTTACTGCAAAATATTGTCCTCTATCGATTTGATAATAAGTATTTTAACCGTTTTGAATAAGCATGTTTTATAGCTGAAAATTATCAGTGAAGCGTCCTCGTAACGAACTCGCGGAAATAGTTCTTTTGTCAATAATGTGTTAACTTGATGATTATAATCAATTTACTACATGCAAAAAGTTAAAAAGTTAAAACAATTAAAATGTGAACTTGTTAAATAAGTTAGTTTAATATGATAGGACAAAAATAATTAATAATTTGAGTTCAAATTTTTTTAAATATTAAATAACTTTTTAACTAGTTTCCACTGTTGTGTGAATGTGTTTATCTTATGTCGCGTAAAATTTAAAAGAGATTGTTTTTTTTATCAAACTTTCGCCATATAAATTTTTGGGGTGTAGGTACACGCAAAACAAAAATACGCACGTATTATTCTCGTGTCAGACTACGACCACGACCACGGTAACATTATAGGTGTTGTTTGATTCGGTTAACCGTATTTCCGACGGCATACACGTACATTGTACATAATATGATGTCTGTCACACACGTGGTTACATATTATATAGTTTGCGGTCGCGTTAAATTACTGCCTTCGTGTATTATGCTTTGTATTGTATTGATACGCTAGTATTAACCGTAGTCTATATACCACAACCGCTGTTTGTTTTTATACCGCTTCCAACACATGGATACGCTTGCGGTGTATTATGACCTGGTATAAACCCGAAGATATGATGAAGCCACCGACGTATGTAGATCCGTTAAGAGAACGATAAAATATTAAGGATAAATTATAATATAATTATAAATATAACTATAATTATAGGCTGTCCCGAAGTAACTATTTATGAGGAGGTGGGTAGTGTATGTCTCGAATATACCTACAAAATACATCTTTGAAACATAAAGAAGCAAATAAATAATGGTCTTTAACTTTTTTCGAATTTCGCCGACTAAATGCGAATAATTTCTAGTTTTTCCGACTAATTTCTGTTTTTGCCCACTGAAACTTTCAAATTTCCGACTGGTGTCTTAATTGAGGGGCCACTTGCCACCCAAAACCCCCTATTTTGATGGCCCTGATTATAAGGATAAAATTTTTAATTTTTAAAGTTAAATTACTTTCATTTACAAGTAACCCGTCTTCAATACCTTATTTAATTGTTAGTTGAACGCAGAATTTCACGAGTTATAAATGCGTTGTATCAGAACAAAAAGGTTCTAAATCGTTAACTTTTGTAAAATATATTTTCTATTGACTAAAATATATGGAAACTAGAAAAAACCAATTTGCATTATTATTGAATGATTCAATAGAAAAATTGTAAATCCGTTGGTATTATAAATTAAAAATATACTATACTGAACAATTTGATAAAATCGAGTTGGAACCCTTTTGATTCTGAGCCTGTGAATGAAATGTATGTCATGTATTTTTGAATCCTATTGTAAATATTTATTAATAAGTAAAATTAGATTGAACAACATAGATATTTTTTCTTAGTGAAATTGTATCTAAAAATATTCATATCATAATATTATGTTAAGTAAAACAATGCCTATTACCTATTAAAACCAATTTAAATATATTTTTAAGATAAGCTAAAAGATTATGCGTTAAACATAGAAGTTAGAACAAATTAGTTGAAATAAATGAAATCTGTAATATTTATGACTAATTGGTTTTAATTGTATTATATTATATTATAGTTATATACATATATATATTTGTATTTACATTTTAAAATGATTTTTTTAACATAAAATGTTTATAATTATTTTATATATAATATTTATTTTATTTCAAAAAATGTTTTTGACAACTTATAATTTACGTAATATAATATATAGTAGATACATTAGAAAGGACTAAAAATGATAAAACGACTAAAATAAATATTCATGAATATTTGTAAAATTAAAAGTATCCAAAAATATAATTTTCCTAAAAGTTAATACTTTTTTCAAATAATGGGGATTTTATGTTAAATAAAAACGGCCTTGTATAAATCATGTACAAATGAATAAATACATATACTCTACAATTTAAAATTGTTATTACTTTTTTTTCGAAAAAATGCATTTAAAAAAGTACAAAGTTTAAATTCTCCCTCCTGGAATATTTATAACTTGTCATACAGAACTTTTTCATGAATAAAAAAATGACCTTGTATGTATTTTATGGTTTGGGTTTATTTGTCAGAGTTTTTTTTTTCATTAATTGTTATAGTTATAAATCTTTAATGATTTAGTATTAAATACGATTTGTACGTGATTTACCTAAGTAAATGAGTAAACCATTTAACAAAAATAAAAATGACTCTAGTAAATTATTAAAAATGTTATCTTGTTTTTCACAATATAAAATTGGTCAGTGTACAACCATCTAACACAATCCATGGAGGCATGAACTATGAAGTAGGTACAAAACCATCCCCAGTGGTTCCATTCTATTTTATATTTTCCTCTCGGCACATTTCAAATTTTGACATAGATTCTGTTATCTGAACAGCAGTTATTAGTCTAAATATTTAGACGTTCATTAAAAATAAATATGTATATAAATCTTGTAATTAATTTTATTTCGATTCGACAAATATGTTTCATAATAATGTCATAGAAATTTGTTATTTGTTGACCGTGATTGAAGATAAAATGTTAATTGAACAAATTCACAAAATTTAATTTCACTTTTTTTTCAACTTGTTATTAATTAAATAGCTGATAAGAACCTTTATGCTTCCAAAAAGTAAACGGTTTGTCAGCATAACGTCTATGATTGTAATATTTTATGTATGAAATAAATTATAAAGTATAATTGCTTTTTCTCTTCCTTTTCATCTAAAAACTCGGACATTATTATTATTATTAGAAAGTATTTTATTAAAAACCGATTCATGTTCTATATTATTATAGTGATAAATATAAAAATGCAATACCTATATTATATTAAAAAATTATGAACTGCGGTTAGATTAAATAAATATATGAGCAAAAATGGTTATAATCATTTTTCGAAATCGACCAATAAGTTTCAAGAGTATCACTATATAAAACGCAAAATCCAAAAAATACAAAATACAAATGTTTTTTCAATGTAGGAAAACGTTTATTTATGAAGTACGGGTGTATGTTTATTCCATCTGGTCTTTTGACCATTTTAGTTTCACGTATGACCAATTTTTTGTCAAATATTCGTTTCAAATTTTGACTGACAAAACAATTTCAGTGTCTTGCAGTATGATATTGATTAGCGAGACTTTCTCACACCCGAAAATACTGTGTTATATATATATATATATATATATATATAATTATGTAGACGTTTATACGAATACGGGAAAAAAATTCCAAACCGCATAAAAATCTAATTTGCTGTAGGTATATGAATATTTGTGTCGCGTAGTCCGATCATCTAGGATGAAATTTCATAGATATTTTCGTTACTATCGTCCATCGATTTTCAATTGTTTTTATTTTTCAAGCACCTGGCTTAACAGTTTTTTTTATGTAATTTTCTTATTAATTATTATTTATAACTAACGAAACCGTTTGAAAAGGTAAACATTTATTAAAAGTTTTGATTATAATTATGATTATAACTATATAGTTTATAAGTATAGATAAATAGATAATAGATAAGTAAGTATATAAATATTAGACACCATACGTGCTAATCTCAGAACCAATCATCAATATTGTTAATATAAAATATGTTGATAATGTGGCCAGACGTTAGAGATTGCTTTTTGTAATATTGTATCCACTCAACCCCCTCCCTTAAAAGTTGCTTCCCATTGTCCCACATTGACAAATATTTAAAAAATCAAATCTTTAATGTAAAATTATTATTGGTATATTGAAAAAATAATTTTAAAAATTTTAATGACAAGATATTACAGTAATTTAAAAACAATCAAAACTATAGGTATTAATAAAATTACAAATCCAAACACAATATTATATTATAAGTGTGTGCAATGTATTATGAATTTAACTAAAATAATTGTTTATTTTAAAAAATAATTTCTACATTTTTAAAAGTCTCTCTTTTAGTACTGACACATGATTATATTGAAGCAAATCATAGGTAAGTATACAAAATAATGTATATTTTTTTACATTTTTGCTTATTTTCTAATCATATACCTACTACACAATATTATGAAATTATCGAGTTTTCAGTCATCAGATCTTTTTACGAAAGATTATATTCTTATTTCCATTTCTATACGAGTACAAATCTCATTTGACATGAATCTGTTTATTATAACTCGTTATAACTACGTAATTTTATCGCATAGTAATGATTTTTCCCGTCTTTCAGTTGGTTAACGTCTATAAGATCCAACGAAAAGTAAGTGTTTTGATACAGTAGACTACATTTTTGTGACCGTTCAATACTCAATAGTAAAACATTTTATACCTATATGACATATTCATGATGGAACACATAATTTGTTCTAATAAATTAACTTTATATATAGATACACGGAACTATTTGCAATAAAAAAAATAATATTTGCATAATATGTATTTGAATTCACAAAATGTAAAAATGTGAATAAAATTTTATTTATCTAAAATTACACTCAAATTCAGCCTTGGTGAGGTATATTCACTACAAAGTCATATGAAATGATCGGATGTCAGACAAACGATTAAAAACGTGCGGAATAAGTATTAAAATCATGAAGCACGAATTATAAAAAAAGATCCAAGCGATTAAAGAAAAAGTTTAATCCGTTTTCACATTGTCGTACAGGTGACGAACAATGCGTAGGTACAGAGAATTCATAATTTTAATTTTATATTGTTTGCTTTAAAATTCATATTTTTTTTCATCAATTTACCTTATTTGCCTATTATTTTTTTCTCTAGTTTAGAAATTAGAATGGAAGGATTCTATCGTAATATATTTTTAAATTATTATTCGTCAAAGTATTTTTATAAGATCCAATCTGCAATATTTCGAACACGAATACAACGTTCACATTTTTATAATATATTCTATAGTAAATTTATTAATGCGTCGTCTATAAATTTCGTTTTAGCTTAAAGTATATACGTCATAAAACTGCAAATACAAAAGTATGAAAAAAAGTCAATTTCAAAAAATGAATTTTGAACTTTTTAATTCATTACATTTTTATTTCAAAAATATTAAAATTAAAAATTTTAAACTGTATTTTTATATTTATGTGTCTTCTTCTTCTTTTCCTTAGTCTTCTCTCCCAACTCTTTGAGATCGATCACCATAGGTCTGCACTTCCACTTTACTAGATCTTCCGCATCCTGTTTCTCACATCCGCCCACCACATATAATCCTCTATTAAATCCTCCCACATCTTTTTCGGTCTTCCTCATCACCTTTTTCCTCCAACATACATACTTATCTTACTGTCTCTGTCTTTTTCCTCCTTAAAACATGCCCGAGTCAGTATTCGGAACGCTCACCTGAAAATTAAATTTGTTCAGGTTCATATATTAATTTTAAAAAAAACGTTAACGTTCACATTTTTGAAAAAAGTGAACGTATTCATTTTGTCGTTTATTTCAATTAATTAATTATTAACGAAAGAGTAATTTTTATTTTTTTCTTAGATTTACCGAAACATAACCGTTCATAAATAATGTCATCATTATGTTCAGGCAGACCCTCGGAATTGGATTTCCGATTATTATATTTTTATAATTATAATATAATCTATCAAGATTTATGGCAAAAATAATAATAAATTTAAATTTTATTTACCTAAAGAGCGATTTAATTATTTAAAAATATAGACGTCGTTCAAGTTAACATCATATTTAAAAAAAATTAACGATGTTCTTTCCAAATACTATGTTGATGTGCAACAATGCACATAACCTATAACCGAATTTGTGAATATGTAAATTTAACGTGTTCAACGATGAAAAATCTTCAATGACCATTCCATTCACAAGGACCTAGTGAAGCAAAAAATATTAATGATATCGTAAAATATGTCAGTTCATATAAAACTTAAATACTTTGAACGATAGTTTGATAATTTATTTATTTTTTATTCTTATCCTAATCGCTTTATTACGGTAACAGTATGCATAGTGCCCCCCCCCCATACACCCCATTCACCTCCTTTCATTATATAAAACTATATTTTAATTTGAATATCTTATATAATATTTAATAAATAACGATATTGAAAAAAGTGAATTTATTTCAAAATATCCATAAATTATGGTAAGTATGTCGTTTTTCATCTTCTAATTGAATTCTCTTTCGACAACAAGTTTCTTCGGCGACTCTCTTAACTAAAAAATAGTAGAGGTACGCTGAAATGGTTGAATAATTAATTGAGGTACTCAGTTTACCTACCCCAAATTCGAACACTCATATAAGTATACATACACCAATAATACCTAAGGTAGTAGAAAAGTTTACTGTTGAATAATTCTAAATGAAGTCTCAGGGTTGGAGTTTTAAGTTTTGAATGAAAAAAAAAAAATAATGTACTTTTTTGTAACCGAGTTAAAAGTTAATGTTTATTTCTTCCACGTTAACATTGAACGTAACCGGTTAAATTTGTATTTGGTGAATTTTTCACTCGAGGCACTTACAGGCACTTCTTAAGTTAACCGAGTTAATTTTCTTCCATTAACTTTCACACGTTTGACAATATACAATATACATACTTATATCTGTAGTACACACAGCTATAATATGTTGGCATATTTATGAACAGCGTGAAACTGTGAAAGTACTGGACTTGCGTCGTGCGCGTTTTGCCGAGCTTGTCGGCCCCGTAGACGCAATTAATGTAGGATAATGCGATAGAGTTAAAATAATAATAACGGATTGATACGAACGGGGCGAATGTAAAAAAAACTTTTTTTTTACTGTATACGGTGTAGACGATAATAATATTAATAAGAATATCATAGAAACTGTACGGGTATTTGCGTTTCCGAATGCCAACCCGGAACCAACCCGACGTGATCCGATTTGACCCTGAAACGTTGTGTCGTAAACCAATGAATAGTGGGTGTCGCTATTATAGAAAATAATATATGGAAAAAAAAAAAAAAAAAACATGTACCATTATCTATACAAATTATTATCAACGTCCTGTTCCAGTTATCTCGGTGTAATATATTTACACGCTATAATTATTATTATCATTGAGTAATATACAGAGACCAGCGCTGATGTTCTGTAAAATAGTTTTAACGTACAGAGTGCCCATAAAAACAGTATGACCACGATTAAAATGTTTAATGTTGTGGAATACACCGATTAATTATTTTATGATAGTTAATAATTAATTATCGATAACGTCTATGTTGATAACAATTCCATAATATTATGGTCTACAGTGTATACTACATAAATTTGTTTCTTTAGTTTCATGTCATTTCAATCAGTTCTAGGCCCCAAATCGTTCAGAGATTCGCGTCTAGTTCCTTACATTTTTAAACCCCAGTCAAATCAAACGAATTTTTAAACTATCGGTTAAAAATATATTTAATAAATTAAAAAATATATTTTTCAATTGTATTTTATTGAATTATTTTTCGACACTATATTATGATGCGTTATTCTTATATCTGTTCTATCAGCCAACATTTTAGGTAGGTAGATGTACACTACTATATCCATAAAAATAAAATACAAGAATTACAACTAGGCATTTTCAAATTTGAATATATCACAATTTATGAAAGATATTATTTTACATACGGACTAAGATATGTTAATATAATAAGAAAAAAATAAAATATATAACACAATACTATGATGAAACATAAATCAATTTCAAATTGAAATGTGGTGGGATATTTGCGCAAAATTAAACAAGTTAACAAAACAAATTATTTTCACACCACAATATAATATGTTGTCGCCGACATGGTGAAATTGTGAGAACGGACATTTTGTTCGTGACAACTTGGAATATGGGCGACATGTACAACGGTCCCTCTACATTATTCTATGATAATTATACGCGTATTGGTTTTTTTTTTTTGTTTTATATCAAAACAAATCATTAATTAGTTAATATTATTTGGAAAAAATCGTATACATTCAATGAAAACGAAATATATTACTCTTCTTCTGCAGATATTATACAGTAAGATACTATATACACTATACTGCTCGGAAATTAATGGCTTTAAAAAAATAAGAGAAAATACCCTTGAAAAATGCACCACAAATCAATTATATTTTCTTATTATTATCGGTGAAATGCAATTTAAATGAAATATTATGCACTGGTGAGATTTTGTTAAAAATTGCACGTTTAAAAACTGTGTTAAATTGTCTACGTACCTAAATAATGTTTAAAAATGTTCTAATAAAAATTGATTATCAGAATAGCGTACCAATATAATATATATATATATGTATCTGAAATACATCTGAAGCTTAGAAATCGATCATTGATCGTATAAACTATTAAAAACAAATATATATTCAAATCGATATCAGAGTCCCACTTATAATATTACAATAATGAATATACATGTCAATTGTTCTCCTCTGTTGTGCCTGTATATCTCATGTTAAAACGGTCTAGTAGTATATCCTATTTATATTTATTGAAACTCAATATTGTCATTTGGAATGGATTCAAAATCGATTTGTAGATCAGGTCAGGACGTACCATCTATATAAATAGTAAATATCGCATTGACCACACATTTATAATTATTCTATTATGCGTCGGCTGTTTGATTTGAGTATACACATTGTTAAATTCGTCGAATGTCGGTGCATCAGGATTTTGAGAGTGAAATTTACTTTATATTCAATCGTGTTTTCAGAACTTTTTCTTTTGTACGATTTTTTAGATTTGCTGAGTTAAATGCTCAACTGATACCTGGTACTATATCCACTATATCCACGGTTATAATTCGATTTAAAATTTTCATGATGAATTTCCGGTTAAATTCGTTCGAAATTTCAAAACATTATAATATTATTAGTGATGTTACGAACTGTTCGATTTTCGAACCGAACCGAACCCGGGGTATTCGGTTTGGTTCGAAAATCGAACTCAAAATTGGAAATATTCGAACCGAACTAAACACAAAATAGTTCAGTTCGAATATCGAACCTAGGAAAAAAAATTTGAAACTAATTTGTCGAAAAACGATCAAAAGAAATGAAAAAATGTGGAATCCTTCTTTACTTAGACTTAAAATTATGTTTAAGAGGCACCTACTTAATAAATTTTTATGCAAATATACATAATTAATAAAAAAAAAATGGTAATTTATATTATTGTATTGTTTTTTTTTTTATGAAGTTCGGTTCGGGTTCGATATTTTAATTGAATAGTTCGGTTCGGTTCGGGTTCGTTAAAATTTTAAAAAGTTCAGTTCGGGTTCGGTTCGACCTCAAAAATCTGGGTTCGTAACATCACTAAATATTATGTATCGTATATCTAATAATTGTAATATCCATGTTGTGTTTTGTATGTACTTCGCGACATAATTTTTTTTTATTATTAAATGTGTACCTACTATGTTTTAGCACTGTCCATTATCAATTACTAAAATATAATATAAATAAACCGGAGAGACACAAAAATACATATATTACGGTTTATGAATGAAGTAAAACAATAAATAATTTAGCGGGTTGGCGGTCTAATGCTATAAATTATTTTTCAGACAACGAGGCCTCTGTGCGTGTGAATATACGATATAATAATGATAATGATAATACTATCTAAAATATGTCCTACGATTATAATATGTTGCACGCAAACACGACGATTCCGTGACAGACGTTTTGATGACTCCGGTTAACCCACATTCATACCGATTAAATATTTATACCGTTTGTACCGGGACAGGTTAACGTGCAGTTTTCAATTAATTTATGAGAACAAATTGAATATTTCAAAATAAATTTAATTCTCATATGTATTGATGAGAATAACCTTGTATATAATAATAACCTTTTAATCTTTGCTAGTCGACACTAAACATTAGGTACAATTACAAAATACAATTACAATTATTGTATAAATACAATTTTAATATGGTTTGTGCGATTCTAAAATTCCCTCAGTGCATTTTTACACATAATGCACAAATCATGAATTCTGAAAACAATTCAGTGACTATATTAGGTACGAGTACGAATAATTTACATTAATTTATTCACACGGTGTGAGATGCTTACAGTTTGTTTTTCGTTTCAAAAATAATTTCATTTTTATATTATACACCTAATTTATATCGAAGCATTCTCATAGCAATTATTGTACAAGTGTATACATTCCTTCAATTTTAGATTTGAAAACCAGGGTAAATTATTGCCTTATAATTATTTTAAGCAAAGTTTCCGTATAACGTTATTTCTTGATGTATAAAAATTATCCATTATTTTCAATAGTTTTACTTTACGTTCAAGAAAATTATCGGGAAAGTCAAAAAATGACCTAAAGTACCAATCAAAATACATTTTCTATTAGATACAGTTTTTACCGGAAAAAATATAGATTTACATAAAAAATAAGTAAATTTCAATTTTTATTTTTTTTATAAATTACCAAAACTTGGTAAAAGCGTTTAAATATTTTATCACGTCAACAGTAAGTAATTTCATGTATGTGCAGGAGATATTATTTTCCAATTTACAACAGTTTTCGGTCATCGTCGTTATACATTTACTTTATCTACGCTTAAGGAAATTAATTCTTTTAAACAGAAAATACCACTCGACTTCCTCTGCCCGAATATCTGTTTCTAGCAAAAATAAAATGAAAATATTATTGTAAAATCAAGAGATCACTCGCTCTGCTAAAAATATAAAATAAAATTTTAATTTAACGAATCTTTATAAGTCTGCACATAGGTTAGTAATATATTATATAGTAGTGAATAGTTCCGCTGAATCTCACAATGTAGAGTATCCATAAGTATAGATCATACAGGTATATAATTTAAATTTTCGTTGTATTTTTTGGCATTTTTTAACTTTCCCCGTGTATATAATAGTAAGTACGTCTAGAAATAATAACACTATAATTTTTAAATGAATTTCAAATTCGTATTATTACGTTCATAATAAATATTGGAACTTTAAATGTTTAGTTTATCAATATGCATATTATTATTATTTTCAAAACACGATCACGGTTCTCCTCAAGGCTATCACGGATTTCCAAAATGAAATTATTTTACAAAAAAAAAAAAAAAAAAAAATGAACGATTACGTGTGTTATAGCTCGTTTCTAGACATAATGAATTGATCAGGTTTAAAAAAAAATATTTAACGAATAATATCTCCGTATATCTATCACAATAAAACGATTTTCCGTTTAAAAACGCCGATGGGAGTTCCGACAATACGATCAATTGTTTCTCGACAATTACAGTCATTAAATTGAAATTTTCTAAAACACGTTAAATACGCATTTATCTCAATTACATTCCCTTGAATGCCGGATGCGGATTTTGACCAAAAAAACACGAATAATATATATAGGTAGTTATTATTATTTAGTAGGTACTTACGTGGCAATTGAAATCGAAGACTCGAGTCCATTTCACAGGTTGCTATGATAATTCGAGTATCAATTTAAGTATGTTTATAAAAATAAAAAATGCCTATTTTTAAAATAATCGAAATAAAATAATATGCGCATAGTCACCAAGTGTGGAAAGTTATGATGTAGGAATATTTAATCCGAACGATAGAATAACATATTGCTGATCAGTTATCACAAATGATTCGAGATACATTACTATTATTGGTTATTATTTTATTAAAAACAAATAAAAATGAATTTTTATCCCCATTTTTTTTTTTTACAATACATAATTCATATTTCATATATTGAATTCTATTCTAAAAATCCATGAGAAGAGCTGAGCCTCGACTGAAAATTGTCATGCGGGGGAGGGGCAGTCATGAAACCCTTCTGTACCTTACACCTATTATACATTATACAAATAGGTAATATGGAGGATCTATGATTAAAAGAACGTGTCAACCATAAATTTTAAATTTTAAAACTATAGTTTTATTATTTTATTATATTGTTATTATAGTCTTATTGTTGTAATTTCTCACGACTATTAAAAAATAAAACATATAACACATATATATGAATAAAACACCATTGTTGGAATTAATAAAAACAATTTTTAATTTAGATTAATACGTTCCTTTAATCCTAAACATTCGATATTATCGTTATTATCGTAAATCTATACTCACTACATCGTAATGGCCATCCACATGGTGTACCATATGTAATGGAAACCGATAGCGCTTATTTGTTAATATTTTTTGTAATTTATATGCATAATTTTGGAAATTGATGAAATTCTACACAAAAATGCTTCTTACATTACCATTAATTTTAACATATTAAGTATAAATACCTAATCGATTATTGGTGAATCGTATTATCGCCAATATATTTTATCATAATATACATTTTACATTCTGATCGGAACGAATAAGCTATTGATTTTACAATGACGTTTGTATTTTTCTTTTCTGGGAGCAACATTTTGACCAGAAAAAGTCCAGTAGAAGTTTTGTAGTTTGTATGTTAACGATAGAAAATTGGTTCTAATTGGTACTTTTGAAAAGTCGTTCTTTGATTTTCCTAGTAGTTTGCTGAAGTGTAAATAAAACTATATTTTTTTTAAATATACATGTATGCAGCGTGCAGTATTAATGTATAAATGTCGAAGAAATAACCAAATAACGAATAAATAATTGTTGTAGTACAGATTTAATTTTTTTTTTTTTCATTGACTATTTTGAAAAGGTAATTTAATTTAATTTAATAATATTAAAAATTATTTTACCGATATTCGCTCAAAATCGTTTTAGTAAATGCAATGAATTATCGAGCTTGATTATTATTGCTTGATAATTCATAACATCAACCAGGAGTATCCTGTTCAGTAAATAAAGTTTCATTCACCTCCATCCCCTTAATACCCGACTAGCGAAGGATTTCCACGTCCTACAAAACGGATTTTTTTTATTTTTATTAAATTTAGTTTAACTGTATTAAAATACAAAAATGAGTCATTCACGAGTATTCTAAAATTAAAATTAAAATCATTTTATTTATTATTTTGTGTTTAAATTTTATATATATAAATATAGATAGATAGATATAGATAGACTATTGGTGAAGACTACCGAACATCCCCTAAGATCCTAAGAAATATTTGACTCGCTTATACAGTAGGTACCTATGTCCTCTAAATTCTAAAACAATAATAATTGTATAACGACAAACGAATTAATTTTCATAAGACTGTATTTAACCGACTTTAGATTATAAAAATAATTATTAGTCGTACCGAAAATTTTTTACTACTTTTTCAGTAATTTTTATAAAACTTTAAAATTGTATTTATTTATTTTTATGTATGTATTCAGTATACACTTTTCGGGTGAAAGGAAGTGAGTAGGATTTTTCCGGTAAAATTTATTCTGTTAGAATATTTATTGTAATCGGTATTTTAAAAATAAAAAGCGTAAAGGGCAAACTACTGAAAATAACGGAAAACTGAAAATAATATCACTCAGAAGCGTTTTATCAAAATAAATTATTTATCATTGCTTTCAATTTCAATACCTACATCCACCGTCAGTATACTATCTGACGAGCGAAATGCTTGACCACTACTGACCGGTTTTTTTTTTTTAATTTTACGTTTTCTTGTATACAAGAAGTTCAACTCTTATATTTTCAACATTTTGTTTTTTATCTTTAAATGGCTCTTTGCGGGGGAGTATTACACACTAAAAATACCTATTTTTCATCCGTCGTAACGATTGATTGAATGATCTTATAAAGTTGTTGAAATTTAATTGAAATTTGTAAACATCTTTACTTTTAATCGAATTTTTTGATTTTTTTAGTATTTTTTCTTATTTATTCCTTGAAATTATTTTATAAAATTAAAAATTACTAAATATTTTTTGACCAAATAGTAAAATATTGTACATAAAAGTTTAAAAAATTTAAAAAATCGATTAAAAGTTAATTTGTTAATAAATCCATATTCGTTTTCCAAATCCAAATCAGACCATACGATAAATCTCTACGATGTGATGGACAAAACATATGAACACTTTTTTTTATAAAATTTAGAAGAAATTCATTAAACGCATTACGTTTACGTTATCGGTGTATACAATGCTGATAATTTTATTATATATTGGTTGACGGTAGCTTGGTGTACAGACACTAATATCCATTTACACACGCACACACACTTAAGAAATTATTATATTATTTGAAAATTGCCTATACATTACCCCTCAAAACTAACCTGGCTTAACTGCAAGTATCTTATTGGATTACTCCCCTCCCCTATCCGACAATGACGTTTAACCTGATATAGTTAGAACCAATGTTGTAGAACGTGTTGGCTGTGCGTCGAGTCACGATTTTGTGTCTTACCATAAACATTGGAGGAAGGACACCGATCATAGCCGACCGGATCGAAAAAAGATGATCAAAATTTGCATTATATCTACTAGAATGCACTCCAAACAGTAGTGATGTTGTTTTTATATTATACAGCACAACCCGTGCTTTTAAGTCGGTGTATTTATGAAATTGAAAACTATGTATATTTTTTAAAAACTTCATCTTTTATTCTCTTGTAGTCACTAGTCGTATAGTCTTGAAGATGCGTCCATTCGATCGAGAAAAATTTGGTCTTGAAATAAAATGTATTATCAATAACAATTACTCATGAATTTTACCATTTAGGACAAAATAATGAAATAACCAATACATATGCAGTACATTGAAAAATGACGTCAACACTGTTCGGAGCGCAACCTAGCGGACGCAACAAATCCGGACCACTTTAATCGACACAGTTCGATGTCCTACCTCTAATTTGCATGTGTCATACAAATGTTCTTTTTAAAAATATTGAAAATCGAATGCTTTTGGGGCAGAAAACTAGAATCTACTACTGTCTTGGTATACTATGTCAATTTCAAATATTGATTTTGAATTTTTTTTTTATTATGTAATATAATAATATTTTATATAATAAATTTCTTTAGTTATAGATTAATTTTACTACATTCTGAAGTATAATAAATTATAGTTGTGTATGAATGAACGCAGAACAATACGGAAAATAAACAATTCATTGTATTTTATTAATAGTCAAATTTTACACAAATTACCTTTTTTTTTTTTTTTTTTTTTATAGCGATTTCTCAATTTTTGGGAAAATATCCCACCCCCTTGCTTTAAAATGTTGAGCTGTTGAGCATACCACTGACCTCATTTGTACTAAACGTTATATGTAAATTCATTCGTACCTGTATGTTTGGAAAAAATTAACAATAAATTGCTGTAATATTATTAAATTTGTCACCTCTAGCACATACCCAAGTACTCTGCACCTCGCCCTGCGCCAATATATTCCAGAACATAATGATTTTCCCCCGTTTTTCCACCAATCAACACATTAATTGTCAGAGATGTAAATATAATAACGGTCTTATAAATGTACATAATACACACAGTTGTAGTACATATAGACTTTATATAAATCAAACACAAATCATGAGAGGGAAAATGTAAACAGAGAGGAAGAATGCTGTTTTACGAAATTACAATAGGAGTTTTTTTTTTTTTTTACAAAATGGCACAGCCAAAATGATTACGGTGTGTGAGTGAAATGATTATTCTACTAATACGAGCACCTCTTGTCCTATATTTATTTGTCCTAGTTGATAGATAATTATTGTCCTCAATATAATGATGAAAAGTGTCCCATGTACTGTAATATAGTAATAATATACGAGTAGTAATCACTAATCAATAAAATCATTAATAATTATCAAATATCAATCGAGTTTAGGTATAATCTATACGAGGTTGGTGTACGCGTCCGTGACCTATAGCCATTAAGTTTAGAATTTTCCAAGCATTCAAAATATTAATATATAAATATTATACTGTATAAAAAAAAAAAAAAAGAACTTTTTAAAACGCTGTAACTCCTCGTTCAAAACCATTGACGTTTCGAAAAAACGCCGCGATATACATATAGGTTGGCTAGGATGTTTTTTTCACAGGTGTATCGTTAACCGTAAAATTATTTTTTAACGTAGGTATATTCGGTTATTTACCACACTTATAAAAAAAAAAAAAAACCATTATTATTGGTTCGACGTACTCTCAGAACGATTGTGGCGAGTTCACTGTGTTGATTCATGGAGGACTAAGTACAACATTATGGTAATAAACTATAGTGTTAAACGAATATTCGAATATGATACTAAAAACAGTCAACTAGTAGTAAATAGCGTAGAATATAATATTATGTACGTATTATAATAATAATACATGGACACGTATTGTGTGTATACGATATACTAACATTATAGGACGTATACACAGTGGTATTAATATCATAAACAGCTGTCATTTCGATTTATGTTTTGAATATCGTATGCATGTGTTTATAGTGCAATTCAATATTACTGCGCCGAACAAGTCATGTGTGCACACGGTGTCGCCGACTGCATATCCGATATAATCGATCGTTATCGATCCGTATATTTTCGATTTTAGTATTTTACACTTCAGCAATACACACATTCGAACGGTAACTGTTAAAATATAAATGCATATATCAACTGCAGTTTATAATATATATATATATATATATATATATTGTGTGCATGTTTTTTTTTTTTTTTTTTACAATCGATAAAACATAAAACAATAATATACATTTTATATACGTACGGTATATTCAATATTCATATAGTCGCAACTTTTCACGCGTCGTCTCGTCCGCTTATGATTTATTCCGTTAAACGTCGTTATTGACATATCAATGGAAGAAAAACTCGATAGATACGTATGCATAATGTATTCATTATTAGAACGAATATGAGAATATAGTGTGATCATGTCGAGGCGAGGCACAGTCGGTTACTGCGGAAAAAGTTTAGTATTTATTGTATTCATATTTTATCGTATTCAAATTAATAATGGCAAACAGTGACGTATTTATGGCGGGGGGGGGGCTAGTGGGTCAAATTACCCCGGGCAGAAATCTTGTAGTGTTGTCAGAACAATGTCTTGTTATCATTTTGTTTTTCGACTTGTTGATGTTCAGCGTTTTTTCATGACGATATTGGTTTGCACAAAATTGTAATAAATTGACAATAGAGAGAGGTTCAAATTTTAATCTTAAATTACAAATATATAGTATAAACAAAGATATTTTTTGTATACAAAGTGATTCGTTCAACGGTTTCATCACGTGAACTCGTTCAATTATTATTGCGTTTAAGAATATTTATTTTTAATTTAATTTGAAACGTATATAAGCACCTAATTATAATGGGTACCCTCTAAAATTAAAAAATCTAAGTTTTACTATTTCTATTATCAAGGTAATTAATTAGGTTTAATAATTTATTATTTGTTATCATTTAAATTTTAGATAATACAATCTGTAGACAGTCATGGTGGACCGAGGATTAATATTTTAGCAGTATTTTATTCATCTAAGCTTGAAATGTTAATAAATGATAAATTGTTAGTTCAATATTTGATTTGTATACATTAAAAATTTCAGAAAAATATTCTGCACCGGAATATGAAGTTGATATATTACTATATTAACTATAGGTTTTTATCTAATAAATACCAAATTAAATATATAATATACTAGTACATCGTATACTGATAATTTTTCTTAAAATGTATTTTATAAATATTTAGACAAAATATATTATAATACAACTTTCAAATATGAAATCTATGAGTTAAAAAGTATTGCTTAAAATTATATAGCTGTCAGTGAGTGTAAACAAAAATATGTACACTATTATATGATAGTGATACCATATTTAAAAATGAAAAACGGGACGATAAAAAAGATTTGTAATCATTTGTAATCTTTCCTCAAATCATAAAAAACCCGGATCTCGATTCCAAAAGCGAGACAAACACCGTCCCGTTTAAAGTTGATCGAAACAACGGGACACAATCCTAAAAAACAGGAACTAACATAGAGTCAGTAGTGTATTTTGGGAAATTTTCCAAGGGGTATCCAAGATATTAGGGACTTGGAATTAACTTGGAATTAATCGGCTTCTAGAGATTTTAACTAACATTTACAGCTGATAATCAAAGGTAATCTTTACCTTCTTTCGAATTACTCGGCTAATAGGAAATTGACAATTACAATTCTAAAACAATTAGGTATAACTATATTAAATATTTAGTATGGTAAAAAAAATACAATTTATTACAAAAATTATCAAAATAATGAACGTTTTTGGTACCTAATTTTACAAGATTAAAATTAATGAATAGTGTTTTTATTTTCTAAAATTGTGTTGTATATCAATCGAAATTAGACAAAAAAATATTATTAGAATTTATATAATTATACGTTTTGATCTTGTAAACATTATTATAGTTCTTATCAATAGTTAAGTACAAAAATTTTCGAAATAAATAAATTTTAAGGAAAATACTCTACTCATAAGCCATTAAAATTACATTCTTTTATCAAAATGTCTTGGGCACTCGCAATTTTATTATTGGTTAAAAAAATAGTCATATTTATCAAAATAAAAAAGTTTGAATAAAAAATGTATTTAACACAATAACAATATGAGAGTATGTTAATTGTGCCATTCCACTTTCTTTTACGTGAAAATTAAATCTCAGAAGACTTAGGTTCTGAGCAGTTTTAGCAGTAAAAGTGCATCATTCACAAATTAATGATGAACAAATGTTTTACATTTTAACGTGAGTGATTTTTTATTAAATATTTTTAACCAATATTATAAACATTTGGTAAATTGTAAAATTTTTTGTCTTATATAATTCTATTTCTAATTATATCAAGTCACCCATGAAAAAAATTTAGATAAATTCTTGATTTTTAATTTTATATAGAGGTACTTTTGCTTTATAACTGCTCAGTTTCTCAGAAAATGCATTTTTTTTTTTATAGATAATTATATAGAAAAAATATAAGACTTAATACTTAGAGTAAGAGATATAAAAATAAATAAATTTAAACACTTTTGCAATTCGATATACCTAGATATTTGACAAGAGTATAGGTGGCAATAAATTTGGTAAACCAAGATTTTCAAGTCAAAGAGGAGGGAGGTTTTCCACGCTTATGGTGGACGACACTACCCCAAATTACGATTATGGTCACCCTAATCAGGAGCAATGATGGCAAATGATTGTCTGAAAAATTATCCATGGTGAAATCTGTATAATTTTCCATATTCATTGTTTGGTTTTCTAATTTTGTGTAATTGACAGTCGTCGGTGAATTCGAACCCCGAAGTACGTATATTAAGTAGGTACAACGGTTTGATTTACTTGGGAAAAATTACAATTAATACACGCGTTTCAAGAGTAACTATATTGAGACAAAACGTGACATTAAAAATCACAATAGAACGGGTTTATTTTTTACGGCTGTCACAGTACGTTAAATTATCGTATACACTGCGGTGCGGAGGTTATATAAATTCCTTATAATTATATTATATTTGAACGGACAAAATATGGTCGGAGATGTCCGAAATAAGCACGCGGAATGACGATTATAAAATTCATCGCAAATTTCAAAATCACTACCGTAAATCATCAATACGCATGGAATGGACACGAAAAGAAAACCATAGGGTGTGCCGTCGCTTCGCAATATGATATGGATATAAAAAAGATTATTATTTTTTTTTATTTAAGTCTCTGCGGGTCTCGTTCCGTGTCGACCGTCTCTGTCGTCTCGTGATTATCTTTCCGACTTCATTATTCTGCCGATCTCCCACTGCGAGATTATCAATTCCTTCGTGAATTTTTCCTAGCCACAGGTTTCCCATCGGTAAAATTTCTCCGAATTCCGTTGTTTTTCACCCGAAAACTCGTTTCTCCGCGATCAGACCACTCGTATATTATATAGGCTATATCAATCTTGTGTACCTAACCGTCCTAACGTAATCACCTGAAACCTCTCTATATATACAGGGTAGGATTCAAAAGTAATGAGCCTTTGTTCAAAAAGACAAATTTATTGATCAAATCGGTAAAACTGACTAATAGTCTTCAAAATAAGCCCCTTTTACATCAATACACTTCTGTAGGCGGCTTTT
>JAIPRL010007398.1:2252-23652 GCA_025469235.1 Pemphigus obesinymphae
TTATAAATATATCATATTACATTTTAAAATATGCATAAGGTCACACTAAATCATATTTATTTCTACATTTGATCTTCAATGTAATGTTAAACATAGGTAGGTACTGAGTAGATATATAATTAATATTGAGAGTTATGTATACTACACCGAAGCTACGCTCAGAATCGTTTTATTGAATGCAATGATTTATCATTGCTTTCAAATGTAATACATCCACCAAGAGTATCCTGCCCAGTAGCAAAGTACATCCACTCATACTGACACCCGACGAGCGAAGTGCTTCCACCCCCTACTGACCTGCTTTTTATAAATATTGTATTATTATATTATATATAAATATATTATATAATATATTTATATTAAATAAATAGGTGATTGTGTTAGATACCTAAGTAAGAAGTATAATATTTAATAGGTAAAATATAGATAAGTATACATATTACAATATACTTATACACGAGGTTTGTTCAAAATATATTAGGACGTTATAAATACTAATAATTATGGCAACAAGCTTCTAGAGACAATGCCCTAAGAGTAATTTCCTTATCAGTATCACAATGTGCTATCACAAATAATTTAACATTTCATCTCTATTGGGAAAACAAATCAGACACAGACACTGATAATAATTACAATAATAGCATAGGACAAGCTAAAAACCTAATATATATAATATACATACATATATACTATTACATACTATTAGAAACCAGTATAATTGAAAAAATGGCCAACTTTTCTTTTGTTTACATTGGAGTGTCCTTTTTGACTATATCTATTCTGTGAACAAATTAATACTAGAGTGCTGCTGTATGCTATGGTGCTACAGATTTCTTACTACTGATTCGAATTGTATATTTGACAAACATCTAAGGACAGAGAATCCGAATGGGTGCCAAATGACCGACTACAACATCATATGTTCCTTATCTATATTACTAAATAAAAAGTGTTATGAATATTATAGATATTAGTTAATGATTAAACTAATTAAATTAGTTAGAAATGATAAGAGTTCATCTAATGCGTGTCATCAATACAAAGAACATCATTTCCAAATTTCTAACATTGATTTTTGTTAATCATTAATTATTAATAATAGAAAGTCTTCTTCTTTTAGTTCCATAAAATTTTCATCATTTTGATCTTGTGATTTATAGGTTAAATTTTCTATCGGATTTCAAGTTTTGGACTGAAGCTTCAACATTTGTAGCATCGTTAGAATGACGTACAGCCTCATTATTTAAATTGTAATATGCTTCAATGTTGTTGAAATCCTTTTTACTTATTAAATGTATTCTTTCTAAATAGTTATCTGATATATAATACCGAATTTCATCTAAAATCTGCTGAAATGGAATATATTGTGAAATCTTAGATGCTATTTCATCCCTTGTAACTTTGTCCAAAGACAAGTATCCCCTATTTCATTTTCATGACCAATGTAGTTACCAGTCAAATTAATAGAAGTCTAAGTACCTACCATCTAGAACCAATTTGTAATCAAAAAACCTCTTTACCCCAAACCTACTTAATTCCAAATTAAACAACCAAAAAACAAATTTGCAACAATTAACTTACAACTATTTAAAAACAAATTAAAAATGCATTTGAAATAAATTTTTTATTTAAGAAAATATAATTAAAATATTATTATTTGTTGTTAGTACAACAATTAATAATTATTTTCAATTAATAATTCACAGAATTGACATAAAACAATTTACTTACATTTAACATATACAATTTACTCTGTGATAATGGAGAATCAAGAACTATCAATGATAACCAATATTTATAAAATCCATAACATTTTTTATTTAGTGATAAAGATAAGGAACATATGATATCGTAGTTGGCCATTTTGCAACCATTCAGATTGTCTGTCCCTAGAAGCTTGTATATATTTGTAGTATATACCGGTGACTGGCTTTTTATTTATAACAAAATAAGTTATTACTTGATAGTTTTGATTGTAGTTTTTAAATAAGTGTATTAGAGCATTAAATTATGTTTAACACAAAAAAAAAAAAAAAAAAAAAAAAAATAGAAAATAAGGTGGCTCGTAAAGTATATTTATACTAAAATATTTTATGTTGTAAAAATTAAAGTTAATAATTTAATTTTGTTTTTGTTTAAATGTAAAATGTATTTATGTTATTCAAATGAATCTCTTATCAAATAAGTAAGTATAATAATAAAATATTTTCATATTGAGTTTTTATTTTCAAATTTTTACTAAGCAACTTGAATATATTATAACTTATTAGTTATTAAATATGAATTTTTCCCTTTTATGTATATTTAATATGATTAACATAATATATAAAATGCTTCTAAAGTCTCAAAGTGTAATATAAAGGGAAAAATATTAAAAAGCAATAGGTACACAAAAAACATAAGTAGCTTATGTTAAATTTGTAAATATTAGCTTTATAATAGAAATTATCAATATAAGCATATAGTCCATATCAAATTAGAAATCTTAAATATTCTCCACGAGAATGTGTATCATTTGTTTTGCCAATGATACTCTATGATTACATGATATTTACACTCAGCATACTAATTGTAAAATTAATTTGAAATCTTCTTTTATAATATTATTCTTGTTAATATAATGGTAATAATATTAAATTAATATAATGTAAAACATTTAGAATTAAAAATATTGATGAAAATAAACAGATTCTGCGATAAGTTAAATTGATATGTGGTAGCTTGGTATAATAATGATAACCAATAAGGAATAATCAAGGCACTCTCTCTAGATGCTCTTATTTATATACCCTATATCTGTATGATAATAGTCAATAAATATTGGCACTCTGTATGCCAGCCAATATAACGTGATTTGACGAGGTGGCAGGGTGGAAACCGGTCGTCGCTGACTCGCCAAGACTCTTTTTTAATGTACAACGGGTATAAATGGAAGCAACAAGTACAGGTGAAGTGTGCTCTTAAGTAAGACAGAATTCATTTTTTTTTATTATTCTATTTTTTACTTATAACCATATTTTGTATGAAGTTTAAAAATGTTCAGTCTAAAATAGTTTTCTGCAAAATCAATAGAATGCAACCACTCTTCCTCCCATTAAGTACTTTTTTTTTTTACAAAAAAAATAGCCGAAATTTGAAATAAGTATTGTAAAGATAAAAATATTATTAAATAAGACTATCATATTAAGGTTTATATAAATGTATAATAGTACATAAATAATATCAATCCACATATTATAAATAAGTAGGAAATGGTTTTTCTCTTCGAGTAAAATATAAATTGACTATTAAAATTAAATTATATCATTTTTTATATTTAAACTCAAACCAAGTTAAAAAAATCTCACTCTGTGAGTATGCTCAACTCCTCAACTTCTACACATATTTTTTAGTTTTTTTACTTTTAACTGTTTACCCACAAAGTCAATGATAAAATGCAATCATAAATATAACATTAATAAAACATAGTTTACATTTTGTATTAGAAATTATTTAACGATTAAAAAATTTAAATGTTGACATTGATAACCATAGCAAAGAATGTATAGACAGACAAAAAAACATTAAGAAAACCACATTCTTCGAATGAGTTAGATTTTCCAATTATTAACTAAATACTAACTGTGACTAAAAATATAATGACAGGAGATTTTCAAATCAATAATCTTTTGAGTAACTATGACAATGAATCACTAACACCAAAAAAACGGACTGACGGACACAACGAGGATATATGGTATCAGTACTTATGTATAGAAATTAAATAAACTAACCATCAGTAGTGTTATCCAAATAAATATCAATTGTACGAAACTTAGATGATGAAACTATAAGTGGTGCCACATCTAGTTCAGAGTCTTCAATCTCTGAAGTTGTTGGTAAGAACATGAGTTGATTCTTATAATCTTCAGCCCCTTCTTCATCTGAACTACAATATGCTGCCACAGGTTCGACATTTTCTACATCAACCTAAAAATATTTATATAATCATAATGATAAAAGATTTAACTGTTTTGAACAAATTAATTTTCTTGAATACTTGAAATTAATAAATTTAAATAATCTTGAATAATGCTATAAATATGTCAAATAGTTAAGTCCAAAACAGAATGTTTACAAGTTGCCATATCTTGTATGTGAGCAGAGAAAATTTTGTAGTTGGATGTAGACATAGCCTAAGGGATGAAGTGACCGGTACTAGCTAGATATCGAGTACAGTAGCTGTTTCATCAGTCATACATGCAGGTTTACTCAATAGCTATGATGTTAATAGTGTAAGGAAAGAACCACTATTTTGAGTTACATGCATGCTTGAATGAGTAGGATAGGTACTAAATAATATTATGTATGTGGAATATAGGAACATTGACAAGCAGATAAAGTTGGTAGAAGTTCCTAGAAGGAAAATTTTATAAATTTTTAGTGCAAGAAAGTGGGAAGAAAAAAAAGCCAAGGAAATTTGTGTGGGGTATCATATACTCAAGAAAAATTAGTACAAGTAATAGTGTACGAGTAATAGTAATGTAATGGCAATGTTAAAACATAAGGTATTGAATATAGTTAGTGTAAATGCTACATAAATGAGATGTAAGGAAAGCCAAAAGAAAGATTTCTAACAAAAATTGGATGAGGTAATGCAAGAAATACAAGGAATTGATGATATTATGACATGTGACAATTGTGTAAATGATAAGAGTGCATGGAGGCAAGAGATTTGAATGGAGAAATAAAACCAAAAAAAGAGTACTTGATGCATTAGTGTATCAATTGGCATTTTTAGATACTTTTTTAGACAGAGAAAAGTATTATAAAACCTATACAATTGGAGGGAATAAGTCATACTTAAATTATAATATGTGGAGGAAAAGGAGTTTAGAACAGTGTATGCGCAAGGTAATCCTCGGTGAAAGTTTCATAACACATGGGTATGTAGATTCGGTGTAAGAAAAGGAGTGTAGATAAAAAGAGAAAAATATAAATAAAAAACTGAGGATTTATGTGGTCAAAATTAACTGGGGATAATAAATGTCAAATGAAACTGGAGTTAGAAATATGAAAGAAATATGAACAAAGGTAGCAGAGGGTGTTAAAAGGGTAGTAAGGAATTTGTTGGAAAAAGTAAGGATAATATGTCAGAAGATAAGCAAATATGGTGGTGGAAAAAAGATAATATTAAAGAAAAAACTACAATTTAAGTAAAGATGACAAAGGAGAAGAAGAATCTTAAATAATACTAACGTCAATTTCTTCAATACATTGTTCTACATTATCTGGTATAGATCTGTCTTCGTCCTCTAAATCAAATTCAGACTCTCTTTCTTCATACTCAACATTTTCATCAAGCTCTTTAAAATTGGGTGAAAAAGCTGACCAATTTTCTACTTGATTTTGTGCCCAAATAGACACTATACCACTGGATATACTAGTTATTATTGCTCGAACTGGATGCCACTAAACAAAATATTTTACATATAAAAATATGCATGATTTTTGTTATAAATAATAATAAGTTCTTACAACAACATCCAACATAAGTTCTCCTTTAGTTCCATGTAATATTTTTGTCAAATTTCCAAAATTTTTTTCCCAGATGTATAATGTATGCTGTCTAGCTGATCCTCCACAAACATATTCACCATCCCCAGAAAAACAACACTTTTTCCATATTGTTCTATAAAACAATAATTAGGTATAAGAATACTAAACAATAAGAAAATAAGAAAACTTTTTTTATAACACATTCCCAATTAAGTGTTAATTTGTATCTGTTCTTAGAATTTGTATGTTAATAATAAAAATTAAATTAACTTAATATTTTCCACCTTTAACGCTGTTTATGTATGACATGATTTTTAAGTGATCAAAAATGGGAAAAATGTAAATACAAAAATGTCTAACTTATCCAAATTGTACAATTTAAATAGATAATGTTTTTATACATCAATTTTATTGTCATGTTGCACTATAAAATTACCACCAATATAATTAAAATAACCGCACCTATTCTTATTAAAATTGTTTGATAAATTTGTAATTTTAAATATAAATACTATGGCATTTTTTATTTAATTTCATGATATACTGTACTCTATTATTATATTTCCTCCATAGTATATTTATAATTTACAACTAATCAGGGGTGCAGTTTGGGGAATGAGCGGAATATGCACTTGCATACCCTTAGAATTAAATACATAGCATATGTAGCAATACATATTGGTCTTTAGGGCTTCAGACACAAATGTTATGTTTTAAATTAATTATATTATGATTTATAATTATTTTTTTTTTTTTTTATCATCAACTAAAAGGGGCCAAATAATTGAATATCCTTATGGAAAAAATACTGGATTTGTGCACAGTGTAGATTCGGCCTTTCCTTATACTTAAATATATAAGTACCATATGGTAAATTTCTGAGGGGGGGGGAGAATAAACTTAAATAATTATTTTTTTATTAATACCAGATTTAACAATAATATTGTTAATTTAATTACATTATCAAGTAATTTTTCAAGGAACACGTCTTTATCCTGACCCCCTAATATAGCTCGTAAAAATAATAAAAAAAATTATAATAAAAAAACTTAAAAATACAAAAATATATAAAAGTATTATTATTATAGAAAATTTAATCAGCTTTTAATTGAAAATGTGCCCTATATTTATTTAAAAATAGATATAGATATAGAATAAATCGAACAAATTGTGTTTCCATTACATGCCCTATATTTTTAATGTTGATTATCCAAATTCGTTTAATACTAATTTTGCTTGACCAGATACTTTAGAATTATGTTTTATTTTCACTTTTGATTTTACGGTTTCAATAGAATTTTGATCAGCTACATGTGTGCTATTATTGTAATCTATTGGTAAAACAAATTTACCCCCTACAGGTTCCTCTACTATACTGAATCAGGAGTCTGGACTGTATAGACTAAACCTATACTTATATTATACTTATACCGGTGGCTGGTTATATAATATTTGAAATGAATCATACCATTTACCAAAGACAAGTTTTATTAAAAATGTATAACATGTATTATTAACAATAATAATAATAATAATAATAATTATTATTATTATTATTATTATTATTATTATTAAGTTATTATTTATTAATAAATAACAGATTAATAAATGTGTATACATATTATTTTATGCACAATACTTTGGTAAATAAATATATACAATAATATAAAAAAAATAATAATATAATTAAAAAAAAATATTGGATCAACATATTGGGGCAATTCAACTGATACAGGTTAATGGGTAGCATTAGCCCAATATAAATATTAAGCGTTTTGCAAAAATTACACTGCTTTAGCCGTAAGCACTATCATATTTTTTTGAATAAAATAACCACAGATATTTCCCTAATCACGTATATTGATTAATCTCAAATGCATTTTTTGTAAACATATTCAATATAGAAAAAACAAAATCTGTCGAAGGAATCCATACTACACATATTTTAAAACCTAGAAATTAAAAATGTATTTCTATATCCGAATATCGAATAATTAATCAGGCTTAAAAAATAATTGAATTCAACTCATTAAATTTCAAGCTGATAATTTATTGATAATAAATTATTATTTATAATTAATTTATGAATTATAAATCTAAATAATAGGCATTGCTTAAAACACTTGAATGTTTATTTTTTGGTTTTTTCTAGTTTGTATGGTCTTTTTACATTAATACACGGACGAAGATGCAATTAAGGTGGGTGTAAAAAAAGATGTTATTTTAGAATTCATGTTTCACAATATAGATATATTGAACAATATTACAAATGAAAAACTTAAAATGTACAAATGAAGAACATAAAATGTATAAATGAAAAGCATGTGTACAAACGAAAAACATGTATAGGGGAGTGTTGTACTTTAGAGTAATGCTAATATTTTATTAAATATTGGGTAAAAACAAAATCTCATGGCAGAATTTTACGTCGTCCTACTTATGTAAATTATCTAGAAATTAATACCACAGAATGAATAGAATACGGGTAAATTTATTTGATAAGAAGCAAACCATTTTTCTTAACAAAAAAAAAATATTTGAATTTTAAAACATTTTTGTATTCACATTGTAAAATAACTGTTATTATATAAATTTGTGATATCATAGAATATATTTTTAAAAAGTAAGAAGCCAAAGAACATAAATATTAATTCAAGGTCATTGGACTAATCTCATCGACAACATAAATTATTATAAAATAATAATAAACCAAACAAACAGTAAAAACAGCCATAATTCATTATTATTTTTTTGGTCATGAGTAGGTGGGTTTATACCGGTGGACCCTCTCATAAATACGCCATTGATTCTTAAGTAGTTAAAATACATGAGTTGAGAAAAAAAAAATTAAAATATATATGATGCTACTTAAATATGTCAAACTTACAAATTTCAAATTATCATAACATGAAAACGTAACATGGCTGACTTATTCTGATTAAAGTTTTGCAATTAATGCACACCAAAAAAAAAATAGGTGTCTAGAGTAGGTTTATAGTAAAATATTTTATGTGGTAAAATTTAAAGTAAATAATTTAATATTGTCTCTTTTACTAACAATACATTAGTTTATGTTAATAAAATTAATCTATTTTCAATTTATTATATTATCTATCACTTTAATAATAAAATATTGTATCAAAAATTAATTGAAAAAATATCAAAATTGCAATAAAAATATATCACAATTACAATTAAAATATGTTAAAAATATAATAAAAAATATATTAAAGTTACATAATAAAATCATATATTTGCTCTAAAATGACATATAAACGCAAAATTTAAAATGGTAAAGATTTTAAAATTATATTTGACAATAATCGTTTTTTCAACAAAGCTTATTTCAAAACCGGGACAACATTGCTCTACTATCAAAGACAAAACAAAGATTAGATATATGAATGTAGATTAATTTTATAGTGTGTAAGTTGATGTATTTTAATGTGTTTATTTGATATGACAGAGTTTATTATTGTAAATACAGTAAATATAGATGTTGTGCTATAGCAATCTACTAATAAACACACAAAAAAAAACGTGGACCAATAAATTATTATTATCGATATCTTAATAATATGATACTTGCATGACATGTAATAATAAACATCGTAGTTTTGTCTGTATTTTAAAATCAGCTCAGAAATAATAATTAATAAAAATAAATAAATAATAACTTGTATATTTTATCACATGAAGAATACAAAAATTTCAATAATTTACAATATAATATTAAATAGAAAAACTATAATTAGTCCCGACTTATCTACATATTTGATGACAATATAAGTTGTAATATTTATAAAATTTAACTTTAGTTATAACTCCTAAGGTTTGTTTATTGGTATTGATAATCTAATAAAACATATAGATATAGAAATAACATTTTATTTTTAACAATTTGAACTATTGAAACTTGACCTCTATAAATTTTCGCACACACCCTTATAAAAAATAAGTGGCAACTCTGTAACTAATGTTTGAACATAATATTATAATATATTACATAGATATTGATATTTATTACTTATCAATATGATTTGGCATAAAAGATTTGTAAAATCAATAGTATGCAGTAGCATCGGGCGTCGAGACAGTGGCCAAGACCATAGAATAAGGTACAATCTATAAGTAATCTATGGTTACGAATGACCGGCTACCAGCAGTAACCAACAATACAGCGGTATAATGTGTAATATTATTAATTATAAATTACTAATAAGTACTACTAAGTAATTTATAATCAATGATAATATGTAGGTAAAATAATAATATTCACGGGCACAACAATTGCTAAAACAGCAATAAATAAATAATAATTTTATATTTATATATAATATAATAATATATATTTTTATATTTTATATAAAAAATCGCTAATTTACTGAAATTTTAGGCAGTGCGCCTATGCTCCTAACACGAACTGCTACTGGTATAATGTATACTACTAACATGAACGCACTTATTACATACTATTTCATACTTAATAGTAAATAGGTTGATGTCACATGTTGTATTCTAAATTTATAATAAATTTTATACAGTCTACCTGTTAACTAAATCTTGAAGTTTTTTAATGGGTTCTGTATCTTTGCTTTTGTCCAAAACTTTTTTTGCATCATATACTCTAATCACTCGATCTGAACAGTTGAGTAAAAAACATTCACCCTTCCGTGCAAATTCAATACTCTTTATACCAGCAGATACATCGAATGAGGCTTGAAGTTCAAGATCAGGAAAAGACAAAATCAAAATTTTTCCTCGTGCATTTCCTGTATAGATATGATGGCCACGACGATCAAATGAAGACACTATCATCGTATCAGACTGTAATTTAACAGAAATTTAATTTATGTATATGGTTTTTACATAATGTTACAATAAAATTGCAAACTTGAACTCACATCTTCACTCAATGGAACTAGTTTATGGTTTCCTTCGTTGTTCACAAGTACAGCAGCATGTTTCATCGGAGAAACTAGAAATACATTTTTCTTTCTTGGGTGATATTGTACTTTTAATACAGGTGATGGAAATTTATACATTTCTTCTCTTTCTCCACTTAATACGTCCCAAGTACAAACATTATTATCAGTAGATGCACTCAATAACTTTTGACCATTCCTTGACCAACTAAAATATATAATTGATTTATATAATTATAACAATTCATTATAATAATAATTCAATTTTTTTTTATTTTTAAATTAAACACCAAGACGGCAATATACAAGAAGTTACAGATATATTAATACAATAAGAATGTAAGTGAACTGAAAATGAATAAAAAAAAAAAATAATAATAATAATAACAATAAATATGTATACATGTATATGACAATGAGGTTACAATGAAGTCGGGTTTGGAACAAATGGATGAAGGAAAAAAGAATATTTACTGTATTAAAATTAAAAAGTAATATTAGAGACACAAAGCATCCGGTGCAAAGAATGATTGTGTTCATAAGAAGTTTTGTGAGTGGGAATAAAAAACAAATAGGGATTTCGGGTAGTGTAAGAGGGAACTTTAAAATTTATATTAGAGAGAAGTTTTGGAGTGTCAATAGAGTTGAAAAAAAGAGATTTGAGGAAATGTTGATTAGCAAGCACGATGAAAGGGTGTTAATATGTATGAGATCTCTAATAGGAGTATAGTTGTGGTTAAGAATTGGGGTCTTTAATTTAAATACTACATAAACCAAGAATTTATTTTGAACTCGCTCAAGTCGGTCTATGTCTTTCAATAGATAGGGGTGCCAGATAACAGCTCCATACTTGAGTAGAGAACGTACTAAGGAAGAGTAAAGATTGTGGAATCAGATATCAGCGGGATCCCAATTCCTAGTGACTCTAATTCTCTGCCAAAGATGTAATGGTCGACGGTAACCTGACATTATCAGGTAAAGAAGAAACCAGCAAAGCTTGAATGTTGGATTTGATTCCAATGAGAACTCCTCCACCTCGAGAACAAGTACTTGTGAGACTATTTCTATCAAGCCTAAATATACGGAAGTTTGTTAGGCATAACTCGGCATCAAGAATCTCGAGGGTTAGCTAGGTTTCAGTTAGAATAATAATTTCATATTAGCCAAATATAAGAAAAGTCGTTCTAATGTTATTAAACTTGGTCTTAAGACCTCGCACATTTTGGTAGAAGATGTTTAAATAGAAAATATAATCATGTGGGGTAATGGATATAAAAGGTAGTTATACATTTATAGATACATTATATACAGTTTTAGAATTAAATGATTTAATATTATTAAATTCGGTTAAAAATTGATGAAATGTAACTCAGATTCTAGTACTAATTATTAAAAAACTGTTCACTTATATACATTTCAATAATTAAGAAGAGGAGAGCGAATATTGTTCGTTGTTTTCACTATCACAATTATTTGAATTTTATACCATACATATGTATTACCTTAAAGAACAAACCGGATGCATGTGGGCCATAATAATTTTTGCGATGCCTCTAGTTACAAAATCCCAAATCACTATACGGCCATCATTACAACCAACAGCTAAGAGTGTTCCATATTTGTTGAATACACATGTTATAGCTAACGATATACTATCAAGAACTCCATCAAATTCCTTCAAATATTAATATAATATTAAAATACATTTTACATAATAAAACTATTAAAGAGACGAAGTACCTGACTCTGTTGTATTTAACTGATACACGCGCAACATTGTAAAATTAGGTTTTGTATTTCCAATTTCGTGAACAATCGGTACATTTTAGGATATAATGGCCTATTAATATAATTAATAAAACAATAAATTAATAAAAATGACATATAGGCATTTTTATAAATAATTTTAGTTTACTTAATTTAAGTTTTTTACAAGTATATGAATAACGTTATAATTAAATTGTGAATATTTTACTAAAAATTTAATTTATTGAAAATATAATTCCTATATATCTTTATTATTATTTTTTTTTTTCATCAGCAGCCATTTGGCTGGTTTGAAGCAATTCATCTCGATTCTCCGCTTTCCTCTTCAGGTCATGATAGGAAGTTGCATTTACATCTTTTTGAATTTGTTTGATGTATTCTAGGGACGGCCTGCCTCTTGTGTTTTTTCCCTCTATCATGCCTTCTATCACTCTTGTAATTAGCCCATTGTGTCTTAAGGAATGTCCTATGAATTTCAGTATTCTCTTTTTCAAATGTTCTAAAAAACTTATTTGTTCTCCAATTCTTCTGAATACTTCGTCATTTGTTACGTGATCCATCCAACTTATCTTCAATACCCTTCGCCAGCACCAAATCTCCAAAGCTAGCAATCTGTTTTCTTCCTTCTTTCCAATTGTCCATGTTTCGCTTCCATATAGTCCAACACTACATACATAGGTTTTAACAAGCCTTCTTCTTATATTTAAATCTATGTTTTTTGATGTCAACAAACTTTTCTTTTTATTAAAATGCTTGTTTGGCTTGAGCTACTCTACTTTTTATTTCTCTCTTACAGGTTCCATCTTCTGTTATTATACTCCCGAGATATTTATATTCATTCACTCTTTCAAGTATTTCACCATTAATTTCAATCTCGTTTGTTCTGATGTGTTCTGTATTCTGACTGCAGACTAGAATCTTTGTTTTATTTTTGTTAATTTATTTGTCTTTATTAAATATGATAAAAGGTCGTCATATCCTAAAATCAACCAAATGTTTGCGAAATTGGTAATACAAACCCCCATTTTAGCATGTTGATGGTGATCAGACAAAAAAAAACTGACTCAGGTAGTATGTCCCCCTTGTACACAATTAGAAAAACCAGAAATTGTAATTACCTAATAATTAAATAATAAAAAATATATATATATAATATATTAAATGATTTTGATCATACCTCAGAAACAAATATTATAACATTGTAGTTATATATTAATATATTATATCGATAATTTACCAATAGTTGCAGGCACGAAAATTGAGCGCGCTAACCATGCAACACCAATTGGCAATTTTGTCATTGCAATTATGCAAAACGAATCCCAGGTGCCAAAGTTTATTTTTCGTGTCCGTGACTAAAATGTTTGTATTGCTTAAATTGAAGGGGGGGGGCATACCATCTAATCTACTGTTTTTAAATTATTTATTATTTTTAATGAAAAATAGTTAGAAAGAAAATGCTCATTCTTTGAAATCCCAAAAGTTCTAACCTACCTACCCCTTTTTTTTATTTTCCTAATATAAGCGCTGTTTTAAATTGATTTTAAAACATTGAGAGGTATTAAAGTCCATTAAGGGGATTGGAGTACATCAAATTTAGTCAAAAACACCATTAGTATGATCAATTTGTGTGATACCAAACATGTTATATTAATATTATATATTTTAAATAAACTATATGTTTCAGTTATATATTTTTTATTAATAATTAGTGTTGTTTATTTTGTGAGATAAAATAATTGAAGGTTAAATTTTAAATTGTCATAACTTCGAAGTAATTCATCCAAGTTAGGACAATTTAAAATTTGTCAATTTTATAGATTTTGATTCAATACCGTTAGAAAATGTCAATTTCGTACTTTTTAATAAACATTTTTAACATAAAAAATTAGAATTGATATCTATAAAATTATATTTCGGTAAACTTTAGGTTTGTCATCAAATTACAGAAAAAGTGGATGACCTTTTTTTTTTTTTTTTTTGTAAAGACCAATTTCATATTATGCCAGGAATAAAAAAAAATGTTAGAAAAAAAATTTTAATTTCTAGTGAACGGCAACTTAATAAGTAATTCATATTATTGAACATAATAATAATTTAATTAATTAATTAATTAATTAAATTTAATAATAATAAGAGAAAATATATATTTCACACAAACTATTTTCTGTGATTATTTCATGTTTATTTATTTATAATATTAAAATTAGGTAGATACATATTATACTCTTTTTTTTATATTGAAAACTTCTATTATAACTTGTCCATTTCATCTGCACTATCAGGTGATGTCACACATCTGAACAGATCAGGCGTTTAAAAATATTAATTAAACAATGTGTGATACCTACAATGATTGAGTAATCAATATTTTTCCAAGAGTATTCCATAGAGATAACCTCAAAAAAAAAATATGTAGGCAATATATGTGTGCTTTCACAATTTAAATGACCCCTATAAATTAAAATAATGTAACGCATGTCAAAAGCGCAGATGAACTAGACAAGTATGTTCTTATATGATACTTAATAAAGATTTTGTTATTTATTATTATTATTATTATTTAAAATAAGCAAATGTAATTACTTCAGGATAGTTTTGTCCAAAAGATTCTGCAAAATAAAAAACTAAATTAAAATTTTTACATACATTTAAGCAGTTTTTTCTCTAATAATAATAATTTTATGAATTTTGTATAAGTATAAACATTTTAAAATAACTAAATAATTTGTACAAAATTATCAATATTATTTTTTATAATTTAGAAAAATTATTTACAAATCTAATATACTAATTAAAATCTATAATAAACACAAAGAGTATAGGTAAATATTATCTATAATTATATACAACAAACAGTGGCGTAGCAAGGGTATGGTGAACTGTGCATATGTCAGATTGGTAAAATTATGAGTTAACTTGCGTGTTTTTGATTTTTGATGGGAAATTTTAACAAATTACTCTATTTTTTTACTTATTTGTCATTTTTCAAAGTAATTTATCAATTTTTCGACAAGGGCATTAATGGACCTTGCTACGCCCTTGACAACAAAAACTATTTCTATATATATTTATTACAGTTATATACAGTTTGTCTCTGTATAGCAAATTACAAAACAATTTGTTTTACAGACTGAATATAGATTTGATTTCAATTGGTTTACAATTTGTTAACATTTAATGTTTAGACAAGAGTGTCCTGAGGAAATAAGAATTAATAGCCAAGTCTCCTGCACTATTCTACTCTTTTTCAATATAAATATTTAAGAACAAAAACTATTTGTTTAATATTTCATTTTATTTCATCTAAATTTTTAGAAAAGTATTCTGTGTTTAGTGAATGTTTAAATAGTATAAATAAAATTATATATTTCTGTATATTTTTGAACATTAAATTGAACAATCTATGAGATAATGTAAATTTTTTCTAAAAAGTGTAGTATGTATTACTATATAATAACATAATTAAATTAAAAATAAATAATTGTCATTAAGAAGATGCCACACACAACATTTTTAAAGGATTTTGTATTGAAATTTGTATGACATTTTAAGTAAAATAAAAATCTAACAATTCAAAATATTTAAAATTATTTTTAAAATAGTTTTGTATCAATGGTATTGACACAAAGCTCTTTTAAATTATTGTGTAATCACAATATTTGTTTGAAAAAATATGCATATGTATTTTTCATTTTCATAAACTTGAGAATATTGTAGAAAGATGAAATACAAAAATTATCTAGCGAGTATAATATAATATTATTATAATAATTATAATAATAAAATAAAAAATTGGCTCCATCAGTTGCTAGATAATGTTGTCAGCTATAATTTATTTTTTGTTTCATATTTCTAACAGGTTTGTAAGTAAATAAAAATGAAAAATGGCATTACAAGTTTTTCATTGATAAATTGTCAATACTCTTAATACAAAAATTGCCCAAGTAAATGGGTTGAACACAATAAAAAAATATCTTTTACCACCTTAATATATAATGTGTATTACTTACCAAGCAATTCCAGATTCATTTTGAAGATTGAATACAGATTTGAATACTAACTAAAAAATTAGTTTTCTATAAAATAATGTCGTAAATTAATAAAAATAATAATGACAATTACAAATACATTTTTACAATTATTTATAATAGTATAAATGTATCTATCTATACTCATACCAAGGTAAGTGTAAGCTCAGGCGTCAATTACTATGCATAGTGGTGATTGTGGGTTTGCCCTATGCTCACTAAACATGCTATACCATTGTACAAAAACCATGAGTCTTTATTAGAACAGCTGCCGAGCACACTATATATCACATGCTTAACATAGTGTCAACAGTCACAGTGTTGTAGCAACAATGAAGAAATGCAGCCATCTACCACCGACAGCTATCAATGACAACTAATTCAACGGTGGCATGATTTGACCAAAACTGAATGAAAATCAGTCTGCCACCTGAGATTATTCTTATCTGGGACAAAGTATATATTGTGGGCCACAAGAAAATTTCCAAGTTTCACCAATCAAGACTGACAGTCGTGAATGATGTGCAGTTTTATTACACCATATTTTTGCATCCATTGCTCAATGGCATGTATACAGTACATCAGAAGTGTTTATAGCGTACTAGCAATAAAATATAGAATATTGTAAATAATACACCACCCTGTATACATAAATGTGAACATCGGCTTTCGGTGATTGTAACCAATGGTTTCCGAACAGTATAGCACAGTATATATATAAAGCAATCTAACGCGTAGAACAGTAACATTTTTCTATCGTTATCTAGTATTATTATTATTTAAAAACTACAAAAGTAGTAAACACTTGTATATAATATATTATATAAAGTTTCAAAATTATATTTTTTTTTATATTCTGACAGACCATGTAACAATGAATATGAATAGAAAATGAATAAATAAATAAATAAATATAATAATGTAAACTAAATATAAAAATAAAATGAGTAGCAATAATAATGTATTGTAATATATTTACAAATTTTCTCATTCCTGATGTATATTATTAATAACAATTTTATATAATATAAAAATTAAGTGGTACCTAGACTAGATAATAGGTTTGTAGCATTACGATAGTCTATTAAATTCTTCGGCAGTGCCAGTAGCTTAACATAATATGTAAATACCACACACTTATTTGAAGAACTCGCTCATAATAATATATACCTAATAATTAAAAATTAAATAATGAAAATAGTATGATAAAAGTATAAGACTTTTGGATTTGATTGAACTACCTACCCTACATATTAGTAATCATTCATAATTTAATATAATTAACACATTGAAATGCAATGTACAATATTATATACTTTTTCTAGTTATAGTAGGTACATAATATAACATGTAGATGATTGAAACTTTACTAACTCTTTTAAATAAATAAATATATATATTTAAACGGGTATTTAAAAGCATGTAAATATGTCTGACGTATCACATTTATCCTATTCATGTCTTTCTAATGGAGTATGTAGGAAAATATTATATAAGAAATAGAAGATATAAGATATAGAATTACAATTGAAGCATTTCGGTTAAATTTGGATATTAATAGCCTATTACTAGCCATATACTATATATGAGGTGTGTAGAATGATATCGGCCCAACACACAAATATTAAATTTTATAACATGGACAACCAAAGTTTTAACTTATATTCTTTTATTGTTTTGTTTTAAATAATCAACTTAAATGAAATCAATACAGTCACTTAAATATGTATAAACTAATTACTTATTTTCAACCATGTATATAACAATCATAAATTTTTAAGTTGTTTAAGTTTTAATGTGGGTCACTAACAGTGGCGTCATTTTAATTTTTGAAAGGGAAGAGCAAAAGTTTTGACTAGCCTGAATAACTGAAAAAAAAAACTCTAGGTTAGGTAACTTCTTCCTGCATACATTTTATCTCAATAAAATTACCATCTTATACAGTTTTATATTTATTGTCTCATAGGCACAAATAGCCTAATTTTTCAGAGAGAGTATTGACAAAAAAAATGAGGCGAGAGACTAAATAAATATGGTACCTACCTAATTGATCAGGACTTCTTTGGGCCGGGCACTATAGAATAGATATACGAAAATTAAATATAAATTAATATTTATTTATGGAAACCCCCACTAAAGAACATATAAAATAAATAGCCAGTTGTAAAAGTAGGTACCTAAATTTAGTATAGGTACATGAAGTATACACAGTACACAGCACAGTGTAAGCCGCTATGCGCTTGAGTTTTAGTTTGTTTTCTCAATATACTGATTTTTGTGGAAATCAATAAGTAAAATAACTAGTAATAAACTAGGTATTAATAGGTTCCTATTATAATCTTCAAGTTCTAACCATACTATTGATAGGGTTTATCGATCTATTTTAATATTATTATTTCTTTTACAAATGCATCCACCATGGGTCGATCATGCATGCAACTACTATAAGGCATATGCTATAATAAAGTTACTTATTTGCACGAATTATGTTGGCGGCTCATAAATAGCCTGACACCGGCCCATATTCGGTCGAACACTGGCCCGCTGTCAACAAGGGAGGAGGGCAAATGCCCACCCTGCCCCCCCTCAAATGACGCTACTATCCACTAACCTTTGGGCCACTTTCTATTTTAAAAAATATTAAGTAAACAATAACTTTTGTGGATTGGGCCATCTCATAGAACATATTTTGTTATTTCCTAAAAGCTTGAAGAATATAAACTTAGTTACACTGTCTACAAGACACAAAATGTTATGTATTCAATAGGTACTTGCTTAAACAAATTTAATAATACATAAATAATATTTTGGGTATAATATAATATAATATAAGGGTTGGGCCATTTTTGCCCCCAGGTTAATTATTAAAATGTCAATGAAAACAAATTATGAGCTACTATCTAGCGAATAATTTTTTTTTTTTTTAGTATTGGGCCAGTTTGGCACTGGAAGAAAATATAATTCTGTGACAAATTTTTAAATATAACACAATTCGATATTTTGTGGGTTGAGCCGATATGGTTCTACACGCCTCATATATAATATAGGTATTGGGGAAAAAACACAAAAATACTAAACTATTGCACACTCGCTGGAAGGTAAGTAAATTTATTAATAACAAATTTAATTATTTTTTATATTTTTATTATAATTAGGTAGTTAATATTTTACTTTGGTGTCTAAGTTTTAAATTTAGGCTTTTATACAATATTAGTTAATCGTTAAACAAATTGTAAAGTAATTAACGATCATTATATTTTTTCTCCTCTGTTTATTTATAGTGTCGTAACACTGAACTGTATATTGAATACTCAAAAATAATAAAAATAAAGAGAGTACCTATGTTAGAGTAGAGTATTTTTGTAGATATATGCAATATACCTATAGATATACCTATTATATATTAAAATTATTTATTAAAACCACCTACTAATAAATGATTTTTATCAAAATGATCCATGTAATAATGATGTACACACTACTGCCTACTACTAAATTTAAAAAGAATATTGTTAAGAATATATTGTAGCCCTATTGTAAAATATTGTTTTGCGCATAAGTTTCAGCTAGGTAAATAGGTACCTACCTATTTAAAAAAATCAAAACTTAAAACACTGTACTTAACTCATTTGTCAGACGATATTTAAAAAAAAAATATGAGACACCCTTGACAATAATAATTATCTTCTCGTTAAGTTTGATATTATAGTCAATAGTTACCTAGGTGTTTAATCTCTAAATTTAACCGAAACGTCGAAATCCAAATTATAGGTACCTATCATAATTTTTCCTATATCTATCTAGTGTTCGTCAAATGAACACAGAGGTCAGAAACTGAAAACGAGGGGGTGCTCTTAATCAAAAATTAGTATTCCTTACCGACCTCAAAACGACGCAACAGTGACTGTACAATCCAAAATGTCCTATCGGTGTTGCATTCGCAATCGAGTAAAGACGACGCTTGAAATTAACGACCAAGTGAATGGTAAAATAAAAAAATATTGTAAGCGCAACGCCCAAATAAAATCACAATATTACAATGAACATGAAAAAACCAAGACTGTACGGTAGGTAGGTACGCGAGAAGGTCATGAAGCCAAATGTCGGTTGTTGGTGTAAGCAGGTTAATCTTAACGTTTTTACTATCGTCGTAAGGTCACGTTGAGTTCAAGTATTTTTGATTAACCAACCTCTCCGTCGCACTAAAGAATCACCTAAATACTAAATAGTGTTGTCTTTCTCTCACCATCCGACCGCGTGACGTCCAGACTCCAGTTCCGTCGTTATCAGGAGTACAGCTGCTTTCACACGCACAGTTTTCCGGGTTTTTTTCGTCATCATTTATTTTTACGTAGTAAAATATATATCATGGTGGATACAATAATGTATATAATATTATACCATTGATTATAAACACGAACTAAGATAGTACGGACTGGAAACGACGGACAAACGTGCAGACAAATTGTAACGTTAAATATCAAGGGCGGGGGAATCTATACGATTAAAACGCTGCCGAGTTTAGAGTTTTGCCAACATATTCATTTGCAGACTACATGCTACACGTATTTATGGTATGGCATGTGTTCGCTAGGATCGCGTGATGGATTGTCGCTCAGATTCCCCCACTTACCAATTTCACCGTAACAAAATGTAATCGCACCACTACCACCCGCCTTCCGTGTCGTTTCCATTCCATACTATCTTAGTTCGTGAATCGTGATTAAATGTTACTAATAATATATATTCCTAATATATTACTAATAACATGAACTATTATACATAGTAGTTCTTGACTAATAATAAATAATCAATGATTATACAAACTACAACAGCATGATAATCCTCCTATTATATAAAACGCTAACTTTTCTCCGTCGTTTTCCATGAAAAAGTTACCTTATTTTCTCTTCCGGACGGCCCGAAATATTCCGATTCTATTCCCCGGCCCGGATCCGGTCATCTCGCCGCCACGACCATTATTAATTTTTAACATTTTAAAAATGTACAAAAAAAAATATTATGGAACTTTGGTATTATGTCGCCATCGACCTATTCGCCTCCACCCCACCATTTCGTTGCATTTTTTCAACCTTTTCGCCATTAGCACCCAATACTATACGCCTATACCTACCT
>JAIPRL010007399.1:0-23652 GCA_025469235.1 Pemphigus obesinymphae
CTCACCACTGCCTTATAAAATTTACCTTTTAACCTAATAGGGATTCTTTTATCACACAGAATACCTGACGCTTCTCTCCACTTTGTCCATCCACACTTAATCCTGTGTTTCATATCCTCTTCGAAACACCCATCTTTCTATATAACGGACCCTAAATTCCTGAACCTCTCCACTTCTCCCACCACATCCCCATTTAACTTTATTTCTAGCCTTTCCCTATTCCCTCTGTGTTCTCTTTCACCAAAATCATACTCTATATATTCTGTTTTATTTCTACTAATCCTTAGTCTTTTACTTTCCAGAGCTTCCCTCCACTCTTCAAGTCTACCATTCACTTCCTCGGGACTTTCTCCTATCAGTACTATATAATCTGCAAACAACATACACCATGGTACCTCCCCCTGTATATCCTTTAAACAAATTATACCACTATTTGATAATAATAGTTGATAATCTATATCTTAAATCGTGGTATACTAATAAAATAACCACGATATAAGTAAAACGGTGTAGTCACGGTTTGATAGGGATATTACTGTATCTTTTTTTTACGGAATTTAGTACGTGAGTTGTCTACCAGGAGTGCTAAAAAGTCCTATTTTTTCGTTATAAAGTAAATAAATAGTTATAGCGTATAATTTTTACTTGTTCTAATTTTCAAGCGCTATATAAAATAAAGCTAATGCAATTTTATCCAAAACATTTTATTTTAAATATTTTATTAAATGTAGTTTAACTATAAAAACCATTTTAAAAAGCCTTTTTGTTATTTTTTCTTAAACTTATTTATGAACGAATGTCGTGATTACACAACACTAAAAAGTGGTGTGGATATAGGTATATTTTAAAATTACCTTTAAATTGTTTGATTTTAATTTTTCATGAAATGTCTTTAAAATTACCTATACAAAACCCATTACAAATGGCTGCACTGAAATCCTTTTAATTGTTTTAATCTTTTAAAACAGACACAACATCACTGGACCAAACATATTTTTACTTTAAATGTACTTAAAATAATATAATTTGAATGATGGCTGAGGGCTGAGCTAAACAAACGAACATTATACTCAGAAATGATAACTTCTTCAAATGTTTCTTTCCTCTGTGTTTGTAGATATTATTTATACAAATAATATTTCTAAGAATATTATGCTATTTGTTTGCACCTTATGGCTTTATGTGTACGCTTAAAAACAATGCACATGTTCACTTTTTTTTTTAATTTGTATTTTTAAATACAAATACTAGTACATATAAAATAGTATGTGTATATAACATACTGTATGAACATTGTTTTTTAATAGTAAAATATTAAATATATAAATTATATTTAATGTCAAGTACTTAATTCTGGAGGGTGAAACATTGATGGAATTTTTTTTCCTTTAGATTTTAATTTTTTGGTATTTCTTGGGTAACCTAAGCTACACCTAGGTACAAAACATTTATTTGGCATAATTATTTATTGTTTAATAATAAATAATATTATATTACATATCATTTAATTAATTAGTTTTGAAATAAATTGTAATTTTTTAAATATTTCAAAGCAACAGTCCCTCGTTCAAAAATTATGTGACAGGTAGTAAGTAAAATGAAATACACAAAAGTTTATTATATATATATTTAATCATATCCAGTTTCAATTCAATTCAATATCAGATAAATAATAATAGATATATCAATAATTTCCTCGAAAAGAAGAAATGTATATACCAACTACAAATAGTAAATTTAGTATTTACATATATATTTATGCACAGGTAGTCCAATATTTCATCCAAATCCATTATTTAAATCATTGCATTTGGTCAACATTGTACTTTTTCAAAGAAATAAATGGTATACGATATTCAAATTCTTATAATGAATACTTCTTACCTAATTTATTTATTATTTAAATTTGTTGTATTATATGATTCCTAATTTTAGAGGATATCATTTAAAAAAAATGTATCTAATTTACGAAATGCCCAAGGCAGATTTTCATTCCTAGTCCATTCTGGACCTTGATGGCAATATAAATATTTTATAAAATAGTTTTACTAGTTAAATCATGGTTCAAATATATCATTTTGGTATACTTTAAATACATCCATAAATAAGGTTTTAAGTACAACCAAACCATTTTTGAGTATTGAGTAGTATTGAGTAGTAGTACCTATTCATGGAAAATATAATGTATAAAATAATTGTAGAATATAGGCCTTTTTAACGCGCCTGGAGTACAATTTACTGAACTAATTTCCGTACGTTTACGACTCATTTCCAAACACCAAGTCACCACACGGTTTTACCTACACCGTGATATAACATGGACGCCAGTTGAACTACATATCATATTATTATCATGTATACCTATGTTATTTATTACCGTTTGTATTACTGATAGTGACAGGTGTGAACTGTTGTAATTGGAGTCATAAATTAAATATTAACTACTACTACCTGCTAACTATATTGATAGCGTCTCCATTGAGTGAATATATTTTTAGATTATTCATAAATTTAAATTTTCTTTTTTTTTAACAAAATTAAAATACAGGTACTTTTTTATCTAGTAAAATTATTATATTAAGTTTAAAATATTTATTTATAGCTTCGATTCCTAATTTTATTTCAATTTTTTTTTTTTTTTTTCAGTAAAATAGAGACGTTTTGAAAATATTTCATATAAATTGAATTTTTAAACGCAATTATATATATATATATTTATTTTTAATTGCTACAAAATTATTTTGAAAAAAAAAATAGGGCTTACCATTTGAAAATCGAAAATTGAAACTTGTATCTCATAAATTAAGTTGGACAAATTTTTGAAAAGTTAATTCAAATATGCGTATTATAGTGTCTATAATATCGGTTCTTAACCTATGGTCCGCATGACATTGTGTGGCGGTCCGCGATCCATACCTACAATATTGAAAAAATAATTTATCATAAAGTAATAGTGGTTGTCGGGTGGAATAATAAATTCGCCAATCGTTTATTTATCGTTCAAAATATCGTACTTAAAATTGAACAATAATAACATTATTTCTTTTTTTATATTGTTTTTATTTATTCTAAATTCTAGAATATGAATAATAAATGTTTTTATAAGTAAAAAAAAATAAGTTCGTTGACAAATCGAGTTGGTCCGCGATTTATTGAAAGTTCTCTAAATGGTGCGTAGTGTCAAAAATGTTGAAAACCACTGGTCTACAACAATATGCAAAAATCAGAATTCAAAAATATTAGTTGGGAGCCGATAGAAAAATGCAATATCCATACTTTTTGAACACCCTGCATATTATCGGTAAATATGTTTAATGGCATAATATTCAATATTTCACATTTAAATTTAGTATCTTTTACAGTTAATAAAATAATCTATGAAAACATAAAACATTTCTAAAATAGGTGCGATAAATAATTGCTAGTCGGGTAGTAATATGAACTGCTGAAAGTTTAGGTATATATTAAATTATTATAAATGATTGTAGTAAATAAAAGGATATTTAGTTGGGCTCTAGTTTAGTATGTTAAAAAAAAATAATAAATAAATAAATAAATATGTAATTATGATAATACTAGAACCAATTTTTTATTAAAAAAGCTCTTTATACTTATTCGTCTAATTTTGTTTGATAAGTTGCTCTCAGAAAAATATCATTGTAAATAACAATAAATAAAAAAATTTTAAAAACATAATGAAAAAAAATATTAATAAAAATCTATTAGTTTAATGGAAAGTAAGTAAAATAGTTTTAAATTATCATTACGTCTTGGATATTTACCTCCTGTATTTAATAACTATATTTAACCTCATTTTTTGGTTATCGTTCTGAAACACATTATGTTTACTTGTTTATGGACGTAGGTGTATCACAATATAAAATATAAATTGTATCTGTAAGTTTTTATAATAAATCATGTTTAAACATATCATGTTCGTTCATATATTATGATTGTGGAAACAATATTATAATTAATCAATTCCATGTCGTGTAATAGACTTTGTTAATTATAATTATTTTTTAATAACAACAACAGAGATAATATTTTAGTAACAAATTATTGGGAAAATTCTTATTCAATTGAAACTCTCAATTAAAATAATTTTATTAATCCAATCGATTTAGTCATATTAATGTGAAATACTATAATTAAAAAAATAGATATTTATGTGTTTCTTTATAGCAATTTGTATGTTTTAAATATTAAATTTACTTGCAATATTTGTCGATTCATCTATACAGATAAGAAGGATGAGTTTTACATTTAAAATCAGTGTATACTTCTTCACCTACATTATAAATATTTTGAAAATTGATAAGTGCCAAAATTGAATTATATGGAATAGCTTATATTACAGAGTATAAATATTGAGATGTTATCATGATTCTTATTTTCAAAGTAATTAAAAAAATTAATTTGATTTATAATATTAAGAGACAATAAATATATGAATATTGTGATGTATTATAATGTGATTATTATAAAATATAAATATTGTATTTACCATACATTTCTGGTCACTGAATGGTAACTTTATAGTCGCTAATATATATAATTATAATACAATGTGAATTAGTTAAACAAGAACCTGGTTTTTCATTAAGTTTGGCACAAATTTCGCTTATCAGATTTTATAGCTTCAGGATGTCTTTAAATAATTAACTGAATGGAAATATGTAAATTACACCTTAACACATGTAGAATTTCTTAATGAACATTTCGAATGAAAGTTTAAATCATTTAAAATGATTTAGAAAAGTAAAACATATATAGTATCGTGTTCTTGGTAGAATTTTCATTAAATGTATAATTTATATTTTAAATAGCATTCAAACGGTAGCTTCGTATGAAACATTGGATAATTTTCAGAAAAACTCATCTTTAAAACCATTCAGATAATGTGCTGTATTCATTAAGAAGTGTAAATATGAAAATCCACGATTTGAAATTGCAAATTTAATGAAGGAAAATCTAATATAGGTATATGAAACCCTTAAATAATAATTAAAGTTAAGGATACTATCGTTAAAATTTACAATCTACCTGTCCAAAATATACGTATATGGTTATTAAGAAAACCTAACTTTAATATACACTTTTGTTTATTATTATTTAAACATTTTTTTCTATAGAAAATGAGGTTTATTTTTACAAAAATACTAAGGTATCTAAATATTAAAATCTTATATTATGTAAAATTTTTAAGGAAGAGAACATGTTAAATTTTTTATTTGATTCTTCAAACTGTTTTCGGCTGGCTATGGACATATTTTATTTTACATTTTCCTAATTATTATATGATAATTTTTCAAATGGTTTTTTATCTGTTCGTCCATATTTACCGTATTCCAAAAGAAGAAGAATGCATATCTTATACCGCACTGCAAATCAATGGCAAAGCTCGCAGTATGCTCAGAGATAATGAGTGTTTATCGATACATGTTAATCATATTTGTGACATAATTGACATAATTGGGGTAACTTATATATATTTTTTTTAAATATTCTAACTAAATATCTTGTTATAATTGTTATAAAATATCCAAGAATTTCGTTTTGAAACTAATGATGTTTATTTTTCTTTTTTTTATGATTTTGCATATTTTGAGAATAATTAATATTATTGTATATTTTAGCCATAAACATGAAAAATTCATGTTTTATAATATATTTAATGGTTATTTTAATTTTACATAATTTCTAATTAATTGTACAGTTTTTTCAACTTACATTTTTATCATCGAGCACTTTATTAACCTACGAAAACAATACAGTGGATGATATGGATTATATTTTATTTATATCTTATCTAAATTTACCATAATTTTTACAATCGTCATATTTAATATAACTGGAGAAAAAAATTATTTAATTTTCTTTTATCACCAGCAGAATTTGCCAAATTTGTATATACGTTAATAAAGTCATGTGATGTGAAATTGAGTTTTCGTAAATACAAAAATATCCTAATATCAAATAGAAGGTCTTTCTTCTTTTTCAATGGTACCACGTTATTATTTCTTGTAATATATTTGAATAGAGATAACCATTTTTAAATAACACTTATTTTAAAATTTATTTATAAATAATGACAATTCTATATTTCATCAAAATTTCATTACTTATACATATACTTTCATATTTGTGTTGCGTATTTGAGAATATTTTAATAAAATTAAATGCATAACTATTTTACTATTTTATATAATTGTATATAAATCTTTGTTCTAGTAATAACTAATCTTTGTTTTTTTTTTAGTCCATTTGAAATATCTATTATACTAAAGTTATGAGTGTGTTATGGTAGATCGGAAATTTAATTTATAATAGAAACATATTTATTTATTAGTGTGCTCCGTTTTATGAATGCCAATATCTTAATGTATTATAAGAATTACTGAATTGTTGAGTCCGTAAAAATTATGTAGGAACTTTTATCGAAAATAAGTCAACTTTAATCGTATGTAATATAGATTTTATTACTATTTACCAACACTGAAAGCTTTTTTTAACTATCAAGTGATATCGAAATTTAAGACACTGATATTTTACTACCTATATAATTTCTAAATGCTGTATGGACTTCGGTTGTATTATCAATGATATTTTACCGGATATTCGTAAATCCAAGAACAGTAATAAATTGTGGGTATGACTAAATAATTCACAGAGTCAAAACCCACTATAAAAATATTAATTTATAGTACCCAAATTTATTTCGAAACAATGGAGTTCCATATTATTTTTCCTAACTTGAATATTATATTCATATAATTTATACTAGATAGTTATGCGATGTAGAATCAGATACATTTAGAAAATTAGATTTCATATACAAATCTATAATTTTCATGTCTAACTGTCTATTATTAAAGGGTTACTCACTTTACCCACCAATTCAACCAAAAATATGTATGAATTAGAAGTTTCTCTTTAAGAAATTATAGGTCATTTTTAGTCGCATTCGGAATTTTTATAACTTTTACAAGATCCTCTAAAAAAACTTCGGTCATTGTTACAGATCTTGGTAAAGTACGAAATGTATACATGAGTAAATAGTATACACGAGTTACATATATCAGGTGTATTCAAATAGTATTTCATTTTAAAGTAGTTGCCATTATAACGTATTCACTCTAAAGGAATTGGTTCTGGAAGGTGTTGTATTCAACCTTGTACATATATTATTTAACTGATTTTTATAATATCAATTTTTTTTTTTCAAAATTTGAAATGATTCCATTTAATGAGTATTTATTTTCTTTGGTGCTTGATTAAATATTATTGTTTTAACATAAACTCAATAAATAAGAGTTTAAAAAAATAAAGTTTTTTGAAATCCAGATGATGTAATATGTAACGATCAAAGTAATCATCAAGAGCTTTTTCAATAAAAAACACATTATAAATAATGTTATAAATGTATTAAAATATACAAAAAAAAAAAACACATACTATCTGTGATCATTTTAAAGTGTTTAGAATCAACATTTCTGGATTTATCAGGAAATCACCATTATATTTACTCATAACTTCATTATTTTTTGATGGTTTTTTCTGATGCGTTTTTGAAAAATCAACAAATTTCCTATTCAAAGTATAATGCTGACCAAATTGATGCCAAAAAAAGGATACGCATTAAAAAATTAGATCATGACGGCAAGTCTTCTGGTCGATAAATTGCTCAAAGAAAAAAATAAAACCAATTACTATCATATTAAAACGAGAAAATATTTTGCATTGCTCAGAATCTAAAATTTATAGTTTTTATATTTATTTTAGGGCATTACTATTAATTTTTTAGTTCATCAAACTCCATTTCCAGCTCTAATTGTTTAAAAAAATGTGCTATCTATGAAAATTAATTTTAGGTATTTATGTTTTCAAAATCAATATTTTTTGGTTCTTTTTCAATACCCCTTGACCTCCTCCCCGTAAATACCCGACTATATATATATATATAATATATATACATTATAATATATATTTTTAACAGTATTGTATTATAACACTGAAAAAGCACCTACTTTATTCTTTTATGCATAATCTTGTGTCTACTAATTACTTATTTTTTTTCAAGCCACCTCCCCTTTGAAAAATCCCGAATACGCCATTGTTCTAAGAATTCCTATTTATCACGTTATCAGCACTGTGAATTGTACATGGTATCCACCAAACAATATTATCTGTGATAAGAATGCAATTTTGGTTTATTATTCTACCGTGTATATAAATAAATTAATAATTTGATATTATATACAAAAATAAGCCGGCCAACCTGCTTCCTGTTTCCAGTTTCCGGTTACGTAATTCTATGAGTATAAACAAATAGTTACGATTTGCATACGGTTGAGTTTACGACAGTTCACGATATTACAACGATCATTGCGAAAGATTTAGTATTTTCGATATTTCTCTGTCCGTAATATCGATTGAATACAATACCGGAACCGGAAGTCCTCTCCCAACTATTCAAGCTTTCGTGGTAGTTGGGTATATTGTCCACATCTTCCGGATCATATATACTGGTTAGAAACATTTTGCCGTGAAATATTAAGGCCATTTTGCAACTGTTGTAAAATAAGATATTATTAAATTATTATGTAAACATCATAGACTATATGAAATCAGAATATATGTTGATAAGAAATTACATGTATTTTATAGCCATTTAAAAAGGAAACATCTGTTGTAATTTTTATTTTATATTTATACAAGTTGTACAAGTAGAATACTGCACGTAAAATATTGAGTGATTGTATTATTATGTTCAGCATTGTATTTACACTGATCAGCATATTACAATTGAAATATTACAATTATAATGATAGGTTTGATTAGGTCTGGAAAGAATAATATATTTTTTTAAATAAATTATAATAGGTACATATTATGTACAATCACAATGATATTAATTTGAAGTTTTTTTTTAACTTGATAATTGCGTAAAGAAATTATTATTTTATAGATAAATTTAAAATATAACATTTTGCCTTAATACAAATACGCTATATAAAATTATCTTTTCAAAATTTAAAAATTAAAAAAAAAAAAAAAAAAAAACTATGTAATTATACTTTTTATAGTTATTAAAATTACCTTATATTCGTATAAGCAAATGTATACAATAACCATAAAAATGTCTCTTCATATTTATTCTGTATTTTTTTCGGCTTTAATTAAAGCTTTTACACCATTATATATATGTATATATATTTAGATTATATGGAAATATATATAATAATTAATATAATAAATATAAAATATAACTATATATTATATAATAGTATATCGCGGGAAAAAATTCCATTGTTTGTGTTTTCAACTGTTCGAGGTGGAATTTTTATGTACAAATCGTATTGAAAAAAAATGTTTATTAAAGTTTAAATAATCTTTTACATATAAATCCATAAAAATGATTAATTTTAATTTATAATTGCTAAATTACTATTTAAGATAAATTATACTAACAAATGTGCATATAAAATAAATTAGAATTTTTATTTCAAATACAACTTTCTCATTTCATTTTATTTCACTCATTTCATTGATAACACATAAAATAGATTTAAGCTTTTTAATTTTTCCGTACTTCTTTATTTTATTAAATAGCACGTATTTAAACTAACGACATTTTAGTGTAATTAGATTTTATCTAATATAATTAAAATTAACTATTAACTATCATTCGCTACATTTTCTAATAAAATAATTATAATAATAAAACTTGATTGAATTGATTTTATTGATTGAAAGTCTAGCTATCTTTTTAAATACAAAAATGATTTTTTAAAAAAAAATGTATGTAATTTTTGAAAATATGTACATTAAAAAAATCAGATTAACAACCTTTTCATATTGATTACAAAATTTGCATCTATATCTATAGTAGTGTTTAAAATCGTTAGACAAAAAAAGTTTGTAAAATGATTTTAATTTACCAACTATTTTTGTCTCTGTATAATAATCTCTGTATGTTTTGATTATTATTTGGAAAACTGTATAAGAGGTCGGTAATAAAAAAATAGTTCTTTTAATTATTATTTGGGACGTGGTAGGAATCCTAAAGCACTGGAATGGTGAGATTTAGGAGAACATATTTGATAAATATGATTACAATACATTTATCATTAACCAATTTTATCAACCACGGTGAGCATAAAAACTATAGAAGTGACATATTTAAACAACACCATAGTAAAATCCACGACGTTTAGTAGCCATAATTATATAGAAATATTGATAGAAAACCTGGTGTATTCTTGGTGTATGTATCAGGTAAAATGTTTGTTTTTACGGAACTAGACAACTTTAGAGATAATACGACAAAGATATATAACTAGTGAATATATATAGCGTGAATTAGAGATACTAAGAAAATAAAGAAAGATGAAAGGGTAGAGGAACTTTAAGGAGGCAAACTGGACATATTTCTCAAATGCACTTAATAAAGTAATAAAACTGATTTAGGTCACTCCACTTCAGTACGATACATTCGTTGAGACGACTAAGAAAATATATCTCTAGAGGCTGACGAACTGAATACATACCAGGAATGAAGATGAGCTTCACAGAAAAATTTAACAAGTATGGGGAAGAGTACATAAATCACCCTTTTGACACACAAACTGCCACACTGGGAGAAGAGTTAATGGAAGAAAAAGTAAACGAGTGAAAAAAAGAACGGCAGAATACACTAGAAGAGATATGTATGAAACAAAATAGCAGGAAAGCATGTTGTTTTATTTAAAAAATTAAACACGAAAAAAGACCGGAAATCCATTTCACAAATAATATAACTAGAGATGAAATAGATCACTGAATTTTTGTCATTTAAAAATAAAAATAACCAAGAGAAATAATACAAACCCCAAGAATATATCAACTAGAAAATAATTTCCTAAACGACCTTTTCAAAATAGACAAACTTACCTGTGGGATCAAAACGGAAATCAGGTAATGCAGCCGTAATTCATGACATCCGACTGAGCAACTGAAAAACCTTGAACCTGCACCATACTAGTTTTTTAATAAGTACATAAAACCGATTAGGATACCTTATATATGGCATAAAACAAACATCATCGTTGTCTTGAAGTCTAAAAAATATAAGAATAGATAAAAATGTAATAAAAAAGTAGGCAGGGATTAAACCGGGAAAGTGCTGCATCAACCAGATACTTTACTTCACACAATATATTGCAAATGGCTTTGAAGAGAAAAATATATAATGAGCTGTATTCGTGAATATAAATAGCACTTTTAATACGGTTAAACACAGAAAGTTAAAGGGAAAAATCTCCAACATTAATAAATATTTTAAGCTCAGAAATATGATGGAAACGCTTTTAATTAAGAGACGCTTCTACGACTACTTTCGGATAGGTAAAACAGATGGAAAAACCAACATAATTACTAGCCCAAGGCAGTGTGCTAGCTTAGATTATTTTTAACATCTAGACCAACGACCAGCCAATTATGCCCAACACCAAACACTTCATATATGCAGAGTTATGCAAGACGATCAACACATAATGCCATGGAGAATGACCAACCCATTATAAAAGAGTAGTGAAATTTTTAGGGATAAAATGACGAGGTTCTCAAATTTATCAAATATTGTATTAAAAAAGAATATGATACCGTTGACCGACACGAAGAAGACTTATTACATGATTTTTCATGGTTTATGCGGGAGTTCAAGTTATAATTTAATTATACATTATGTGGATTTTGGTACTATAAATAATCATGTCAGCCCGTCTGTTGCTACGTAATATGAAATTTAAAGTTGTTTTGATAAATCCCCTCCTCTCCAAATTAATTAAATACATATTAATTTTTTATCGGAGTAAATCAGTATTATTTTTTTTTTTTTTTTTTTGTATAGACTCGTATCATTTACAATTTTTTGTAATTAGGTACTATTCAAAGGATTTATTGTACCATAGTATGCATTTTATTATATATAATAGATATTTAACTGAACTTATTTGATTTGATCTTATAGGTGTATGCAGATTCACAATACTTTATTTTATATTATACTCGTATATACATTACCTTGTTCTTTTCTCATCAATTTTGTATGCTTAAAACTTAAATATTATAGAATTTGAATTAATTTATTCTTTTGAAACCACTCAACTTCGAATATATAATAAAATTGTGGACTTTTTAATCCCATCCTCGTCCATTTTTGTATAGGAATCATTATTTGTGTTAAAGTATTTCCAGCATTCTAACTTGAAAATCTAGTTCAGTTCAATTCAACTTTTTTTGAATTTCTTTGGACTTTTGAATCCTAACTTAACTCTCGAAATATTGTTCAAACATTTTTTAACTTTGAACTGATACTCCTACTTGTAATAATTTATAATACTCTAGTTCTGTTTTTACAGCACCATCTCCCAATTCAGATGGTTTACAAATCCAAGAGTCTTTTTTTGATTTACTGTCTTCCTGTCTTATTAATATAGATGATGTTGAGTTGGGTTTAGGTAAGTTGAGTTATATTAAATCAGTTGGCCCTGACAATTTCTCTGTTTTTTTTCTTCATAAAATTTGATTATTTTTATGTTACTCTTTATGTCTTGTTTTTAATGAAGCTCTACTTGAATGGACCTATCCCGAAATATGGAAAATTTTCTCGTTTACTCCAATTCATAAGTCTGGTGACGCATCTGATGTTACTAACTATAGGCCTATCTCTATTATTAGCCATTTTGCCAAGCTTTTTAGGTCAATTGTTCTTAATTCCTTCCAAAGATCAGTTAGTGGTATTCTCATAGATGAACAACACAGATTCCGCCGGATCGTTCTACCGCGACAAGCAATTTGACATTTACCAATTATTTTTTCGATACTTTTAGCAGCTATTCACAAGTTAACATAATTTATATGGACTTCACGAAAGCTTTTGATCGTGTGAATCATCATACTCTTGTCAAGACTTTACATTAATTAGGTTTTGGTGAACCACTTGTTTCTTGGTTTCGTTCCTACTTACTTAATAGAAAGCAAATTGTTCGAATTAACAGTGTCTGTTCTGGACCAGTAGATATTACTTCCAGGATTCCCGAAGGTGGTCATTTTTTCCCTTATTTGTCAATGGTATCAAAAATGTTTTACGTTACTACCGTTTTCTAATTTTTGCTGATGATATCAAGTTATTTCTTCGTTTTGATTCTATTCATGACTGTCAACTCCTTCAATATGATCTTAATTCTATGGTCAACTGGGCCAGTCTTGGTTTTGATTAAAACATTAATAAGTGCCATGTTATGTCTTTCACCCGATCACGTAATGCGTTAGCTTTTAGGTACTCGATAGATGGTTTTGAACTCTTCTCTTGATAACGTAGTGGATCTTAGAATCAGGTTTGACCGAACATTAAGCTTTCAGCTTCATATCCAGAACGTTTTGTGTAGAGCTCTGAAACTACTTGGTTTTTTCAAAAGAATTTCTGCTAATTTTATACTATCGGTCTCTCTTTATTCCCTCTACTGTTCTTTTCTTAGATCCATTTTAGAATATGGTATTTTAATCTGGGACCCAAACTCGTCTAATAGTAGCTATAAGATCGAACCGGTGCAAGGTCGATTTCTAAAGTATACTGCTTTTGTATTCCATATTTAACTGTTCACCTTACGATTATACTCAGGTACTTGGACATCTTAACTTATCTACTTTAGCTGATAGAAGAGTTTAACTAAATTTATCTTTTTTAAATAAACGTATTGATGCTCCCTCATTACTTTCATATTTCAGCAATCGAGTTCCTGGGTTTAACTCCCATTCAGTTTTTCCCTTTTATATTCCTTTATGTTCAACTAACTATGTTTGAAGTAGTATATTTTTTCGTATGATGAAATTAGCGAATGAGAATCCATCATTCCTTGTTTAAATATTTATATTCATATTTAGTTAGATTTTTATTTTCATTTTTTTATTATTTTTTTTTTTTTTTGTTTTGTTTTGTTTTTTTTCTTGGCTAAGCTAATGTATTTTTATATCTATTTTTAGGCTAGGTACCTATATTTTTATTTGTAGTTTTACTCCTTATTATTACTTCTGTGATAACATTTTTGTTGATTATTAATTGTACATTGGGTCAATCCCGTTTTTATAATAATAAATAAATAAAAAATGATTATTATTAATTGCCATTGACTGTCGGATGTAGACATGTTAAATGTGTGTATATTAAATAATTATCTCGAAAAAGAAACAATTTATTTTACAATTTATATATTATTTTCAAATATATTTAAGTATGCAAACTCGATCTCGAGATTGAATTGTTTTATTATTCTTGTTATTTAGAATTGTAAAGGTCCTTTAAAATATAATCGAATGAATAAAGAAGATACATATTTCTAGGTGAGTTATCTCGATTTTTTTTCTTTCCATAATAGAAAATTTAAGTAATTTAACGTTTAATAGTCGTGATTATTCATTTATACAAAATTATAATAAAAAATACACTTAATCTAAGGAAACTTTTGATATACAACGTAAAAGTTATATAATTGGTTGATCGTATCTATGACTTATTTAATGATTATTTAAATATAAAATACGATTTCCGTTTTTTGACAGTTATATAATAGTTGTACGTGTAAAAGACATATTTTTATATTTCGATTACAATTTTTTTATTTATTTAATCCGTGTTGATCGAATTAAAAATTAAAAATACTTAAGGTTTATGGAAGTGTAACTGTCATATTGAATTTAATATAATTTTGGACATAATCCTGGTTTTTTTAAATATAATATCGTATACCATGGTCTTGTAATATAGTAGTTATTAACTGTATAGGTTATTAATATTACTTACTCCGGCGAAACAAAAGTGTGTAAAATTTCGTGGGGGAAAATTCCAAATATTGAAATGACAATGAAGCACGGAGAATATAAAAATAACAATATTCGATTTAAAATGTTAAAATTGGACAATGAAACTCAAAAACATACTATAAAAAGAACGAAATAAGTATGTACATACAACGACTTATCTAGCTATAACTATTAAATAATATTTCATGAAATGTTTCCATGTTGTTACTATAATATCAACAGGGAATAAGAACATGACACAAAACCCGGTATTGTTATGAAGTACAAAATAATAGGTATCCAGTGCCTAAATACTTATGTATCACTTTATGTACCTTATAAATACACGTTATTGTGAAACAATAAATGTATACCTATACTTTTATAAAAATATACTTTACTTTTATAATTTTTGAAGAAAATAAATGTATTAATACTATATTTATAGCTAGATAATATTATAATTTCCACTGTATTCTAGATATTTTTTATAAAATTAGCCCATAGTTCCTACTCTTAAAATTGTTTATATATTAATGTGCAATTGTATATAAATATTTTACGGATAATTAAACGAATTATTAAAAAATACTATAAACCGAATGAAATAAATAGATACCAACATGTACCTACTTACTTAGGTATTACTATTAATAATACATCACTCAAGTTTTTTTATGCAATCCTGGTACATTCAAAAACCGTTTATACATTTACACATACAAATTTACCGTAGATACTTACTGGCTCACGAGGTTTTTTTTTATTCGTAAAGTGTTTTGCGTTTTTGTTATTCAGGTTTGTATATAACACGCTTATCATAATATGTCATCACATATATTGTACATTTAGGACGTCTTAATTTTAGAATAAGTTGTATAGGCTGTACATAAAATATGCATTTTCCTCTTCCCCGATTATTATATCAACTAACTTATTGATATTATTATAGTCATAACAACGCCAAAACCATGCTAAGGGTGACGCCGTAAATTTGATTTTGAACACATTTTGAGACACACAAGAAAATACCACAAACACCCTTTGGGTTGTTATATAAATATACGGTGGCTTTCGGCGAGGTGAATAGTAATAATAATAACTTTGGCAAAACAATGGTTAGTGGTTGTTTAATAATAACACGACACAACCTGTAGTCAAAAAGAAAAAAAAAACACCTAAATATAAAACACAGTTTATCTACTAACTCTTAATATGCGATGAATTTAATATTTAGTAGTATTTCCACACGTGACCGGAAAGATTTTCAAAAAAATAAAATATTTCCAAAGAATGTGAATGTGTACACTATCAAAACCCTGAAAAACACCATTAAAAATAATTTCACGACGATATTCAGAGCAATATTATTAATAAAAAAATTTAATAATTTTCAACCCTTATTGTTTTTATTTTTTCAAATCAAATGATTTATTTCGACTTATGCAGGTTATTAATTCTGTTTAAAAAGTATGTGAACCCTTTGTTTATATATTTATTAATTTTCGTTTTTTTTTCATCGTATATTTAAAATTTTTTTAAAAAATTTAACGATATAATTATAACGTAGTAATCTAGTTTTTAACCTTTGATAAGCAGCCTATTTAACCGTTTAAAAAGATGACCGATTGTGCAAATGTTTAGGTTTTTACTGCTTTCTAGGACCCAAATGGGTAATACCCTTTTAATCAGTATTGGTTAACTTAGAACTGTACCTAGTCGATTGAAAAATAAATCTTACAAACCATCTACCTACCTACATGCTGATCTTGTATTTTGAATTTGTATTTTATTTCTCTATCCTATTATTGTACTATCTTTTTTTGAACGTTTTTGGTTTTTTTCTGTAAATTTTGTAATAAATCTTAATTCTGCTGATAGGATTTAAACCTCCGAGCAACACTTACTTCACATTTTTACTCGTGCTAAACGATGTGATTAATGCTCCACTGATATAAACATAGTCTGAATCGTGGGTACATAGATTTTCGACTAAAAGCATACGATAACAGGCACGTCAAAGAAGGCGAATGGTTTAAATCTCTACAATGCACTCAATAACGGTCAGAACGAGTTCGGACTGATGTTAAAATATGTTTTATATAAAATACTAAAAGTCACATTTTCGAGTAGTCTAAAATTTAATTTTGGATTGGTCATAACTCAAGAGGAAGTAGATTTAGTGCCTCACAGTTTCGGCTACCACTGCTTTTACTTCCAAAACTTAACCGGGTGGTGACCAGATCGGTGTTTGCTATTAGGGTACTGATTATTAATTATTCGTTCAATATTAACTATAATATATTAATACAATTTTAAAGTATATAATAACTCTATTTTTTATTTTACTTTTTTGTATACACATTTTGGCTACATTCTTTGAGAGAGTTTAAGAATTAATAACTTTTTTGAATATTATACAATTCTAAAATTAATAATTTAAGCGTTCAAAAATATGTTTATTAGAGTATACACTAGGTTGTATATAATTTCATTCATTACTATTATGAAATTGAAAAAATTTAATTAAAGAAGATAAACATAATTTTTATTTCAGAATTCGATTCAAGTTAATAATGGATTTTGACAAATATTTTCGTTCTTAAATCAATTTGTTAAATAATACAAATATATTAAAAACTTTATTTAAAAATAATTAGTTTGTACATTTTATAGTGAAAAAGTGTTTTTATTTATGCTTATAATTTATGTTTAATAAATACTTTTAACGCAAGTTTTGAATATTTATTGATATTGGAAAGAGAGAAAAAAAAGTAATTTCATTGTTTTGGTTAAAAAACTAATTAATTAAATTTATTTTTAAAGATAAGTAATTAAAGAATAACATAGCATGAGCAAAAAAAATTATTAATGAAACACAAAAAAAAAATGTTTAATACATTGAGAATCCGTTAATATATATGGGCAAGTATGTTCTTTTTGAATATTTTCTATGATGATACATACACATATAAATGTTTTTTAAATGTTAAACAGAGTAAAAATATTATGTAATTTTGGTATATTTATTTAATTATTCAGGCATAATTTGAACTTAGAATTCGGAGTATTTTATAAAAATGGAATATTATTTATAATAACAATAGACAAATTCTTCGTGTTTATGTAGTATATATGTATGTATAAAATAAACCAAAATAAATAAATTGTATTTTTAAATCCAAAGTGAACGAAAACCTAAACTTTTCATAGATAATTGTATATTTAAAATGTGCTTTTAGTAAAATGTAACTAAAATGTAACAAAATGATTGACAATTAAAACACATATAATAAACATATAAATATATAAACTATCTGACTGAAATATGCTTTAATAAAATCGTACTACTAAAAACTCTAAACCCTCTAAGAAACTTACAACTCTTTCTAGACAGGTAACGAATTTTTAAAGTGCAAATATTTGGGTTTTTAAAGAACTTACTAACATTATTTTATTTTTGTTTTAATAAATAATAATAACACCCAAGACCCAACTGTAGATATCTAGATTTTAAGACCTAAAAATATTATAACATTATTCTTGATTATCATACATTATGATAAATGCACTATATTTTTATTAAAATAAAATTATTAGTCCAATATTATAACCTTAAGTTTTTTTAAACGAATTGAATTTTTATTCTAACATATTTTCGTAGATAAATTTAATTATACAGATATTTAAACTTTTCATGACTATTTGAATGATTAATTTAAGATGTATAAATGAAACATAAAAAAGTTATATAATTATATTTATTTACACATTATATTTCGTGAATTTGAATATTTTAACGTAATTATAAAATCCAATTGTTAACTATTCAGTTTATTAGAAACCACAATTGATTTAATAATTTTAAATAAATTTTAGAATCAGAAACAATATTAATTTTAATATAGTATTGTATGAATTAAAAACGTCAAGGAATGATAGTTGGTATACAAATCCTAAGTTTCTTGTTTAATCTGTTTCGATAATTTGCACTTGCTAAGGTTAGTGAATATAATAATATGTGGATAATATAATTTTAAAAAGCATAAACATAGATAGTATATTTAAAAAAAGTAATGGAATACAAATTAACTAGGTAGGTATATATAAATACTATTGTATTATAATCAATGCAAAATTTCAAGAACAATATCGTAGTTTTGAATATTCGTATGCATTCGAAATTAAATTGGATTAACAACTTTGAAATTATATCTTTACTCTGAATATTTAAAATTTTATTAAATGAAATTTTTTAGCATATAATCGTTAACAAACGAATAATTTAGTGATAAAATATCAGAAACAATACAACTGAAAATTATAATTAACAAGGAAGAAAAAATACACCATTTTCAATAATTATTTCAATACTAACTAGTACTAGGGTGCTATAAATATGATGATGAATATAATTTCCTATTGACCATTGGGTATAAAATATTAAATTGGAGTATTTTAATATCAATGTTTTTATCAAATTTATAATATTCAATATTATAAAATATAAATATTATATAAATTAGTTTACGTTTGAAGGATTAAAGTAATAATAAATTTTTTATGGAGGGGGGAGACAGTATATATATTTTATCAAAAATTCCAAATACTACATAATGCCTAAATATTTCTTGTCATAATTTTTTTCATATAGTATTTTAATTTTGCATCTAATTATATTTATTTTAAACCTTACTAGATACTCATTTAAAATAAAAACAATGTTTCCAAAATTTACATCCCTTATCTGCTTTTAAAGATCGAATTTTTAAAAGTCCTTCCTTAGTGGGTGTCTATGCCACAAAAGGAATATTGTCAAAAATGTTATCTTCTTACGACTAGTAATATTAGCTGGTAGTTGAATATATTAGAAAAAACACTTTCCCGTTCCTCCCCCCTCAAAAAACGAAATTTAAAAAATCATTTCTCTGTGAATGTCAATGCCGTTAAAGGAATATTCTCTAGAATTTTCAGTTTTTTGTGGTCAGTAATCGAGGTTGGTCATCGATGATTTTTTATATATATATATATAGATTATATGGTAAAAATATCTCATAAGGTAATTACCTGAAATTCATTTAAACTTCTATGAATGATTTAGGTAGCGAAGTCACTAACGCGTATATATAATATGTTATGGTAATGGGTTCAGTTCTGAATGACGAGATGGAAGTTTATTTCAAAAATCCATAACCCTGCGCCAAAAGGACGAACTGTTATCGTAGCATAATCAAAAGGAGGTTCCAACAAACTATTCTGTTCTTCTTTTGTAATTCAATGTTGCGGTTAAATGTTTTCACAATGTTTCGATAAAATATTAATACAATATGAAATAGATTATATATTATTTTCAATGTGTTTCTCTATTGTGGATATAGTGTCAAAATTATTTTTAAATATTACACGCATATTGAAATCATTTAAAATATTTTAATAACGTGTCTGAAATATGCACTTCCTTTCTGGGTAGTATGCTTGGTCTTAACTTAAAACCTAACCATTCGAAATAGTTATTATCGATATGAAAATGGAAAATGTAGCACGCTTAGCCAATATTAGTATTAAAAATAATATTTATTTGGTGTTTTTGGTATTAGTTTTGTATACATATTTATTGTAGCTTAAAAATATAATTGTTTATGCGTATTGTTTAGAATACAGTTGGCAACTGGTAATTTATGACGCTTTCCGAACTTGTTTTATTTTTAATGAATTACCTATTTGTATTTATTATAACGATATGACAATGTGACAAAATGTTAATAAAATATAATATAATAAGTTGGCATGCAAATAATCTGCAATATAAATCTACAGTTTTGTATATAAAACGCATATTAAATATCAAAATATTCACTTAATATATAAATAAAATATTATTATTATTATTATTATTATGAATTTAGAGCAGACACATTGATGCACCCGTAAAATATATATTAAAATGCCCTTAAATTATATAGAGTATAGTTTTTTTTCTTTTAATTACCTATATAATTTGTATTTGTTTTTTTTTTTTAATGTATTAGCAGGAAAAAAATTTAGAATAAATTTCATTGTATTTATAGGAATCGGCGGCAATGATAAATTAAAATGAGTGAATTAACGATTGCTTTCATTGTTCAGAGACAGGGACATTTGCATTTATACGCATTGTCCGTTGGAACGACCGCCGATTGTTCCAAATAAACCTAATATGAATTAATTCAGAACTCGTATCGCACCTATACACGGCGTGTTATAAATTGTTGACCTGATTTGAATTATGCTTTTGAATCGATAAACACGAAAGCAACCGTTAAGTATCTAAGGAAGATATTGTTCAAAAATAAAACAATATGTCAATGGTAAATTTTAGGAAATCGTGAAATAAAAAAAAAAAATGAAATAAAATTAAACAAAAAACGAACGAACTGTAAGTCGAAGGGCTCTCGACTTGTCAAAACTGATGATACGGAATAATTGAACGACTATTATACTATTATTATTATTATTATTATTATAATCTCTTGCCCGGTGTCATTGATGGATAATTTCTGGTCGAACAATGGAAACCGTGTTGGTTTATATATACATTAATTAATTCACAATGATTATAGCACCGTAATACGCAAACACTGTCGAATGTCTACTATATTATATTTGGCAACGCTTTGTTGTCCGGAAATCCATAAAGAGGTTTCCAATTATTATTATTATTTTTTTAATTGAACAGGAGATGACATTTGAAAAAATAATTTTCCCAATTTTATATTTTCCCGTTGTTTTTTTACTAAAAATATATCTCGAGTATATTTTTCCAATTAAATTTCTTCCAAAAATAAAATATTTCCAATAATAACTATTTTCCTAAAAAAAAATCATTAATATACAATAAACAGTGTATATAAATATAGAATATATAGAATTAAAAAAATCAAAAATTTAATTATTATTCAAATCGAAATTATTCGAGTTACATGTAAAATAATATTTTATATTATGTGTAATTTTACGAATATAATTAATATTTTCTCTAATTTATCGGATACATAAAACTTATCTGTTAAGGTTTTTCTTTTGCGAATTCGTCATTAATGGGAGAAAAATACTTTTATAGTTACCTACAATTATTATTAATTTAATAATAATACCATAAGAAATAAATTTGAGAGATTTTATATTTTATGCCTATTAATAACACACTTCGTATTCTAACGATACAAGAATAATAATAATAGGGCCGTGCACCGTAAAACAATATATTTGTATCATATAGTATTTTCTGATGGAAAATTTTTTCAAATACAATAATATGAATGTGTTTTGTTTTTTTTTTAATTTTTTTTTAATTTTTTATTTTTTACACAGTCATCAGAACTTTGTATAGATACCCAGCAAAAGATTGATCGTTTAAACGCGATTATTTTAACAAGTATGAGAAAAATGTTATTAAAAAAAAATTAACCTAATTCTATAGTTATACACAATAAAAAAGTAATAATAATAGTAAAACGTATGTTTTTTTTTTTTTTTTTTATTAAAGTTTTTCGTTAATATTATATTTTCTATACGAAAAACGGTTTACTCACATAGTTAAACTAAAATCGGCTACTAATCATAGACACATTTATAAGGTGTCTAATGTATTTTGTTTTTAAAATCCTGTTTTACAAATATATTAATAAACAAATACAATTATTATCTATCAAATATTTACTCTAATTAATACATAAAATCTAAAATAATGTATAGATTTATACTACACAACGGACTTAATATGTGTATGTAATTAGTTATATATTCAAATATATCAAAATTTGTATTATATAATTATAATGAAAATCGATAAAAGGGTACGCGCGTATAAAATATACGAGTGTTCGTCTCCTATATTGAATTATACTCGCACTTATAATTAATACTATTCTAAAAATTTAACTTGGTTTAACGAAAGTATAATATGATTAAGTTTATGATCTCAAAAGTACCAAAAATACACAGTAATATAATTTTATTAGAAATACATTTAATTATAATATATAATTTATACTTTTAAAAATAGAAACATCGAAAAACCCACGTGTAAGAAATTCTATACGCGTATATGTGGAGAAATTTAACGAACTATAAAAGTGGTAGAAACTCTCCATAAAACCTAATAATAATTATCAATAATTTTTCACCAGTATCATTTTGATTATAATACATCAAAAAATATAAAACTATAAATGATTAAGGACAAAATGTATTTATGTATTCCTAGAAGATTTTTGAAGATATAATAAATTAGTGTGTTTGAATTTTTCGATAGGAGTGTTTGGATATGTTTAATATATTTATTTTTTCAGTGTTATTTTATAATACTCCATCTGATAACTGATACTTATTCCATCATACATTATTCATAATAATCGAATACATAATATTATACTGTATTCAATGTATGTGTATATTTTCTTTCATACTCAAGGATGGACATCGACTATAGTTAATAAGTTTAAGTTAATATCTTTTTTTTTATATTTTATAATACTATATTCATATATATATATATATTTTTTTATTTTATTTTATTTTTTTTATATATATATTACACATATATATATATATATATATATACCATAAACGCCAAACGGCTTTTAACAATTAGTATGATAACAATATTATTAAAACATTAATATTAAAAATATACTTAATGAAAATTATAAATAGTAATAAAAAAATGGTATACAAAACTAATTATAACAAATAAAATTAATTAAGGCCAAATATCAAAATTGTTGTCATTTAAAGATCGCATTGCTCTAACTAACGGATCATTCATTA
>JAIPRL010007400.1:0-23651 GCA_025469235.1 Pemphigus obesinymphae
AACTATGTACTAGTAACTACAGACGAACAGACTAACAGACAGGTGGATGAATATAACAGGGATATAAGGACCAAAATTTGTTATACAACAGAAAGTATTAATGCCAGAACAAAATAAATATTTTTGACAAATACAATTTCAAAACTGTGAACATGTTTTAAAAATAGTGGTATCTGATAAGACAGGTTTACATAATATTATACACAATAAACTATGTTGTGTGTGTTATTTTTTATGATTTCTATTCCCATATGTCCAGTTAATGGGTGGTTATAGTGTGCAAAAATAATTTTTGAATTAGATCTTTTTAGTTTATTGTTATCATCAAATTATTCGAAGACGACTCCAAGCCCAGTTATGCTTGCGTCAAAGGAAAGATATATTTCTTTGTCGTCGGGAAAATATTCGATGACTGGCTCAGTACTTAGAGCATTTTTGAAGTTATTGAAAGCTTCTTGGTGGTCATTATTCCACGTTATTAATCTAACATTATCCTACTTAGTTAATTGAAATAGAGGATTAGCGATATGAGTAAAATTGTTTAAGAGTCTCCTATGGTAGCTGCATAATTCTAGAAAATTACGGATTTGTTTTATTGTTTTAGGCTTTTAAAAATTGGTGATCGCTTCCGTATTTCTGGTGAGTGGTCTTAAGCCTTCTTCAGAAAGTTAATGCCCTAATAGTTTGATTTTTTCTGCGAAAATTGTGCATTTTGCGGTTTTAAGGGAAAATCCGTATTGTTCTAAGATTTCAAACACGATTCGTAGATTGTCTAGAGCTACATGAAAGTTTATTCCAAAAGAGGCTAGGTCTTCTATAAATGTTATAATTGATTTGTATAAATGTTGCGAAAATGCTTTATTTTTAAAATATTGGGCTGCAATTTCTGAGACCTTGAGGTAATCTTTTAAAAGTCATTAAACCTAGTACTATTGGGAAAGCTAATATATATTGATCTTGTTCTCTGACTGGATTTTGGAAAAAATCACTGTTTAAGTCCAATAATGTAAAGAATTTGGATCCTTCTAAACTTCAAAATAAATCTGTGATTCTAGGTAGTGGATATTGATCTGGTATTATTATATTATTTAGTTCTTTATACGAAACTACCAACCTATATGCATTTTATCCAACTTTTTTACTAAGAATGCTGGAGTCACAAAATTGGATTATCTATATTTTATAATATCTGCTTGTAATAGTTAGTCTAATTGATTTTTCAACTCCTGTCGTTGTGTTGAGGATATTCTATGTGGGGGATTGAATTTTGGTTCATTAGATTTGTGTTTAATTTTGATTTGACACGGATTTACTTTTGCTGGTTTAATATTTGTCGTATCAGTAGTAAATATGTATATAAATTGTTTTAATAGTAGTAGTGTTTCATAGTGTTGATCATATGTGAGGTGATTGGAAATATTAATTTGTGTTCCTTCTCTATCATGTATTTGTTCCTTTTCTAATTTTGTTATGCAATTTATGGTTTGAATTTGCATGTTCTTATTATTTTCATTTTGGATTTTTATTTCAAGATTACATCTGCTTTTAATGTTTTCTAACAATATATAGTTTTCAGTGTGTATAATTTTTGTTGGTATTCTATTGAATTTTTTGTTATTCCTTATTATTGTGTCCGGACACCAGTGTGTACCGTTATTTAGATTGTATAGAACTATGAGTGCTCTAAACCTGGACCCATATGCGTATCCATGTTTAGTATTTTTGGAATATATATATTATATATGTATCAAAACCGTAGTAATTTGCTATGCTCGCTAGTTGATCATCGTGCCATTAATAATTCGAAAGTTCATTGAATTGCAATAATTTTAAAACATTGGCTAATGTTACGATCTTTTTTAATCTATTATTGTTAATAGCATTTACTAATTCATATAAACCGCAATTTTCATCGGATAGTACGTTTTCCCCCATATGATATTTGGAAAATATTTCGATAAATTGAGGAAAATTTATTAAGTTGTCGTCTTTTTCCTTGTTATGTTTTTATATGTATTTTTTATATTTTAAATAATGGTATTCTTATTTCGATGGTTAACGGATATAATATTACCTACTAGAATATTAATTTCGCATTTGTCAAATACTTTATACATCATATTTTGTATTATGTCCCATTGTAATTGTTCGTTTGTTAAATCTGTACGGACAATGCTATATGTCCGTAATTTACATCAATAACCGAATTTTTTAAATTGTATAGATTATCGAAAATGTCTATTTTAAGGGTGCATTTACCCTATTTATGCGTTTCTTTGGTGTAGAATATTGTCCTTAGAGTAACAAGTTTCAAAAGTGTGTTATCTTTTGTTGCAAATATCACACATTAGTTTCCATTTGCATTCTAAGCTTGTATGGATAAATCTTTTGAGGTTTTCAAATGGTATTTTATTTTCCAAATTTTGACCATTGTTATTAGTATTATTATTGTTGTAGACATTTTGAGAAGGGTTTTTTTGAAAATGTCTGTAATTTAATTGATTACTGTTGCAGTTGTATCTATATGAATTTTCTGGTGGAGTTCCTCTGTCATAATTATTTGCAAAATTACGGTTTTTATTATTTCAGTTCCAATTAGCATTTTAATTATTAATTTGTTAGTTTTATTTCGATTCCAGTTAATATTTTGATTACGATTTTCGTTATTGTTGTATTAATTCCTATTGAAATTGCGATTTACACTCATAGATTTTACAATAGATTTTAGGTCTGAAATTTCAGAAGGTAATTGTTCTATTTGTTTTTGATTTTTACTTTCATTTATGATATTAATGTGTTTTCTGCTTATTTGGTTGCGAATATCGTCAGAAAATTGTGGGAATTTGTCGTTTAGCATGAATTCGATGGATTCGTATTTTTTGATATTCTTTTTTAAATCTTGTAAGTTATTATTGTCTAAAATGCCTATGTATTGCCTATGGCAATTTCCAGTTTGATGCCCTTTAGAATGAATTCAGTGTGAATGAGTTCTATTTGGAGCATGCTTGAATCAACCCTTTTGCATAAGTTTTCAACATCATTTATGTTGGAATTGATGGACCCATCAGGTAATTGTTCGACAGTAGGTTCAAGTTCTAAGGAAAAAGCTTTTTCCAAGGACTCCCAAGAAACATCTGAATTAATCTGTTTGAAATTTTCAATAAATATGGATATGGTGTCTTCTAAATAAATAGTCAGGAATGTGTATTTTGTTAAGGAAACCACTCATTGATTTTGCTAACCTTATTATATTTTTGAATAAATGAATCTACGTTTACATGGATAACCCCGGAAAATTTGACTGGTTTGTAAAAATTAATTCGTTCAGACATTATGTTGTATGGAGTAACTGCTCCCTTTATGTATCTGATTAATTGAGATGTTAATTCCGGGAGTTTCCCCTCGATTTTCAATTTCCTTTTTTACAAAACTCAAAGATAGTTTGGGGTAATGTTAATTTAATTATATTGGTCCAATTAGTTCTGTATACAGAATCTAGATGGCAATTACTTTCGTTTGCTGAATCGTTAATATCTATAAGAATGTTGTTTATATTGGAATTTTCTATATACAAAATGTATTAGTTTGTGTGGAATGAAATACAGGTAAATTCTAATATTTGAATTAACTCTGAAGTTAGCGATTCAAGAGTTCCCAGAAATAGATATCCTTTGATTGTATATAGAAAAATAATTTTCCGAAATTTTTTTAGAATAAATATGTCTGAAATCCCAGATTTTATAGTTCCTAGAGCGATAAGTCTACAGATAGTATCTTTGTAGTTTTCTAATAGATTTATTTCAAGTTTAAAATTTATTTATATATATATATATCAATTTTGCGATTACTTGATTAAAGTTATTATTAAAATTGTATGTTTGTTTTCAAGATTTTCTATAGTAATAGTGAATTTGTTCATTTGAATAAGTACCCAGTTATGGAATTATGGCTTTAGATATTAGTTCTAATATTTCGATTAATTATAATAGAAGGTTGCTGAAAGAATCAGGAAATATGACACTTCTTATAATGTTGTTTTCCAGAAATGTCAAAAATGAATTTGTAGGTTTATTAGAATATTCGCGGTTTTCTTGCGAAATTTTCAGAATTATACATTTTAGATAGTTAACGAATATATTATTATAAATAGGGGTTTTTAGCGGATAATCTATAATAATTGTTTAAATGATAAGTTTCAATAATAAAATAGATTTTTGTGTGGAGGATCAAAAATTCATTAGTTTATTACTAAAAATAAACATAAAGTATATTCGCCAACAGTCTTAAGAATTAGAAAATGTATTATGAATATGCACAAAGAAAAATATAAATGAATAAATTTGTGGAAAACTGTGTTTGTCAATTAATACAATTGATCAAGGAATTTTATTGATATATCTGTTGCTTGTCTGGAATTTTAGTACGAAAATATAATATATATTGTAATTAAACAATTGATATATGTTGGTATGTTTTACTGAATAAATGTAGAAAATTTGTTGAATAGGTATATAAATTTTAGTTTAAAACGTATAAAATTAGTCAGCTGGAATTTAATGATATAGGTGTCAGGTACCTGTTGTTTATGATATAGAAAGGATAACATATTTGAAATAAAATATAAAATATATATAAATATACGATATAGAATAGATGTAACTGGAATTATGTAAAATAATTTAAGATATATTATTATGAAATTATAAATATTTATTGGTTTGTTCTTCTGAATAAATATGGAAAATTTATTGAATACGTATATACATTTTGGTGTAAAACGTATAGAATTGGTCAGCTGGAATTTAATTATGTAAGTATCAGGTACTTGTGGTTTTTGATATAGCAAGGATGATAATATATTCGAAATTAAATATTAGATATATATATATATACGATTTAGAATAGATATTTCTGGAATTATGGAAGATAATATTAGATATATTTTTATGAAATTATTAGTCTTGTAAGTACTTGAGTAAATATATTTAAATACTATCCAATTGGTACTTTTACTACAATTACAAATACTTTTATTTAAATACTTGTAAATACAATTTCTTACAATAAGTTTCAAAAATAAATAAATAAAATAATTAAAAATAAATTTCATTCGATCATAATGAATATTTAAATATGTTTGTGTAGTATAATTTTAAATTTACTTTATCATTTAAATTTAATATTATTTTACAGTGTGATGAATCGACAGACAGAATTATGGGGATTTATGTAATGACATGCGGGCAATAGGTAATAGAACACTATACTTAATCTATGGTATAAGTGTAATAAATTCGATAAAAATCGCAACCACCGCGCGCGGATGATAATAATCACATGTCTGAAATATGTCTTAAAATAATAATTGTAATATCGTCGGAAATACAATAGAAACTTGATTGACACGTTATTTTTTCCTTTATAATTTTATTATTAGGTAGGTATATTATATTATAAAAGAATATTTAATAATGTAATTATTTATATAATGTAAATTAGGTATATTAAATAACACCGTGTTGTTTAACATGGTATCGTAAATATATAAAAAATGTTGATAAAAATATTATTAATTTTCAAAATATTGTAAAAACTATAATTTTAATTTTTGTAATAATTTTAATATTTATTATATTATTACATCAAATAATTGAAAATTTATAGTTGAGTGATTTTAAGACCTATAAAATAATATAATTTAAATAATACGACTGTTTTAAAAATAAATTTAAAGCCCTATAAAATATTTAAATACATACCAAGTATTTGTGTTTGTTCTTAAATACTTTTTTAAAAAAGTATTCGATGTACGTCTTAAATACTTTTTATGTCAATGTATTTGTATCTGTATTTAAATACAATTTTAAAAGTTTTTTTTTACAAGACTGGAAATTATAGATATTTATTGGTCTGTTGTTCTGAATAAAATGGAAAATTTGTTAAATAGGTATATAGTATATGTGCAAATTTCGGTGTAAAACCTATATTTTTGTTCGTATTGAATAGGTTAGCGGAAATTTAATGATTTTCCTATGGTTTTTGATATAGAATGAATATTAGATTCGAATTTGGATATAGAATAGTGTGTATTTTTACTCCATTAGGTGCGAATTGCAGTGATGAGTGGTTAGCAAAACCAGTTGAGCGCCATTTGTCATGAAATGAAATTGAACCGGTCATACTATGGTATGAATAGGTATAAAATAGTATATAAGTATAATATAATGTATAAATAATAAAATGTGGTGATTGAATAATATGCGGATAATCAAATATTAGTACAGGTATATATAAGTATATAATTTGCATATAGGTATAATAATCAGTAAAATCAGAATTGTTGCGAAGGTAGGTATATATTATATAATATATAGTATATCGTAGTACAATGGACGGGTATGTTTGGGTCGAAATCAAAGAGACAGTAAGTATTATGGTGTATTGAACAAGTGCACTATTGTTAACGTATTACAAATTTATTCCGAATGATTTTGTTATAGAAAGGGACAATGATTATTTCGTTTTCGTATAGGCGCGGATCCAGATTCCCTGCTGCACATATATACGTGGTGTCGTATCCGAAGTCAAATTACGTGTTAAATAAAAGGTATAGAATACATATTATTTTATGTGTCGCCTAATAACCACTTACAATTATTTCATGACTTTATACGATAGAAGTGGAAAGGAAAATTAACTTCAGGTGAAATTAAATCCACTTACCTTTTCTTGAACAAAGTTCTGGTCGATCTACGTTGATAAGTGTACGATTACTGAACTTTTGCCAACACGTGAATAGGATAAAATCAGTAGAAAGGTATTACGTGAATTCGATAAATGCTACCACGTAAATTGCTTGTGTTATGTAATAAATAATTTAATGGAAATATGTATTTAGATGAATAAAAAGGGATTTCAATTTCAAACTTCACTATTTCTAGCAAGTGGTCACAGTGTACATCGATTTAATTCAGAGTATGATAAGCGAGTATGGCAAGATGCAAGCATGAGGCCTCCTTAAACGTCTCAATTCTGAATTATAACGATTACTGTGTGAGAAAAGAAAATATAGATTTTATTTTATTTTATACAAAAAAAAAAAAAAAGTGATTTTTTCAAAATAATATACATTTATATGATGTCTTTTAGAATAAACCTATTTAAAATAGTTCTAATATATTTTATTATGTTATAGTGACATTTAAATATATTATTCAAGCTTGTATTTTTTATGGCCACAAAATTTTAATTCGATTAATATAGACAAAATTAAAATTTTTGAACCCAAAAAGGAAAATTTTCGTTTTAAAGTTCTTAAGTTTTGAACATTTGAATATCAATGAAATTTTAATAAATTGTCATTTTTATAATGTTTAATTTGCATTAAAATTGACTTAGGAATATGTAGTTTTTCTCATAAATATAATTAAAGCATATTATTATTAAAAATAATTAATTTTATTACATAAAATCACTTAACAGGATGCTATACACCCGATTTTTAATGCATGTTATTTTTATTTTTACAAATATAATTATATTAAATATTGTTTTTTCTAAATTTAATAACTAAAATGCACTATTATGAAAAACATAAAACATGTACTTCATAGTGTCCTGTGGGTCATTATAATGACCTACTTAAAATCTCGAAAACTAAATGTCCAAAAATTATATAAATTTACAAATATGCTAATTAAAGAGTACTAAATAAGGATATAAAAAAATTTTTTTTTTCAAATAGAATAATTATGGGTCTGAAAGGGTTAATCCTAATATCAAAAAAATTAAAAATAAAATGAAGTTATTTTAATGTTATTTCGAATTTACTACGGAAAAATACGAGTCCATGGGTTTCGTTTATTGTAATACTAGTACTATAATAAAGGCATTTTATAGATATGAAGAGACAAATACAAGAATGTAGGTACTTATCTCCAAAACTTTTCTCGGATTTATTTTAAGAAAAAAATACTGATTTATTTTCATTGTTATTATTTCATATATTATTATTATTATGGTGGTAATATCATGTAGGTATACGTATATTTTAATAATGTTATAAAAAATTATTTATTAAATCAATGTTTATTACTAATATGAAAATATTATAAAGTAGGTACACAGGTAATACAAAAATAGAACTATCGTATACCGACAATTTTTTCATGTAAAACCATCATTATTGTAAATATTTTATCTTATATATAAAATGTTAACTTTCTTTAACAGTTTTTTCCATGAAAAAAAAACCTCTTGCATTTTTATTTAATTTCCCGGCCCATTTACACGATTGCTTGACATGTATTCATTAACCGTTACCGTTTAAAACTATTCTCTGATCGTTTTTAATTTTTTACGCGTTTCGTTCCTCTAAGTTTCCGCCTTTTCTCCGAGTTTTGGGCACCAGGAAGAAAAAATGCATTTCCCAACTCACCTATTTCCGTTATCATTCGACATTTTCCTGCACCATCGTATTATCACCCTGAACTTCTGAAATCAACTCTAGCGACTTTTATAGTCCTTTATCGATGGCGCGGACATCAGATTCATGTTTCCCAGATGCCTGACTGATCGTTTCTTTGTCTACCTATCGTCCCCTCCCGACGGAACGTTCGTTCAGAATATGTGTATATATGATCTTTCGATATACTTACGGAGTCGTCCGTTATATGAATACTTTAAATATAACATTTTCGACAATTATCATATCATATCAATTATGTAGCTTAATAGGAACGGGAATAAACTTTGGATTTGGGTACACCGGTTCGAATATCACCCAGCTGATCTGATTTTTTGCGACTTTTTTTTATACAGTATCCGAAATTATAACATATTTTCTTATAATTTTACCTTTTATTATTTAATCTTTAAAAGAATTTGTTTTTTCATTTGTTTATTATTAAATTTTATACTTATCTATTTTATAGATCCGAATATTTAATTAAATATGCGTTATATAATACCCTGTGATGAGTCCTTATTTAAGTCCGTAGTTTAATATAGTACAGTAATATGATCTAGTAAAGTAGGTATACGTATGCTATAGTTTTTATATTTTATAGTAATCTATATAAAATCTACAAACTACCGTAGTATTTTTAACAATTTTAATTAAATTTATATTGATACATTATGACGAAATTTTATCATAGATATATAACGACAGTGGCGCACACTCATTTTCTGCAATGGGTATCAACATACTTTTACAATATAACCACCACCTATTAAATATGCTCAAACAATATTTTCGTAATCAATTTTGATACCTAAATAACATTCACAAAAGTTTATTTTATAGTTTGCAAATAAAATGTTGGAATAATATTAGCCTACCACGCACCACCCAATATTATAGGGGTGTCGACTGACACCCCTGTATCCCTTCGTGTGCGCCACTAAATAACGATATTTAATCGGACAAATGAGAGCCTGGTTAGTACCCACCACTAATATATTTACAATATTGAATTGACGCAATTAATAAAATATAGATAATCACAAAAATATCGACAGTTTCGACGCTAAGACTAAACTAGTCTGTGTCACATAAATCCTGCAAGAAAATGAGCATTTCCTACAATCTATCTCATACTCTCGTGTATCCGCCTTAACGTTGATTTGTCATGATTAAATTTTCCAAGACAACTATATTATATGACATCTAAATATTATAAAAATAATGTGAAGATAATGAGAGCCATGCATCACAGTAATTACCTACTATAGATTCTTATAAACCAATATATTATATAAAATATAAAAATAATATAATATATAGAACTAATATTCTAAATATTCTATACTAAAAAATATAAACCTCATTAAAAAATTTGCAGTTCTTTGGGCGAAATTTAACTTAATTTAGAAATACATGATAATGAAAAATAAATCACATTTCAAAGAGAATCAATGTATAACAGTCATCAGATTAACAATTTATATGTACATAAAATGGATATGGAAATATAATAAGTAGGTACATACCTATCAACGTTAAGAAATTTCTTATGTCGGACCATAAAATATATAGGTAGTAATATATTATAGTATACTACCTATATTGAATATAACAGTGATTTTGATATCGGTGCCTGGAATCGGGCTTTTAGATATGTAAACCAATTGAAACATTAAAACCGTAATATATATAATATTCCCGATTATAGATAGGTATGTAATTAATTGCAGTTTTGTATGTTATAAACAATAAATTAATTATTAAACCTTTTCTATGACAGGGGGTGTGGAAGGTAAAAACGCTATTTCATTCGTGAGATGCAGAGATTGAACAATTTTAAACTAAAACCATTTTATTTTTCCAATTAAATCACTGGACGAGTACGTCGAGAGTTTCAGTATAATATATCATTATTATACACGAGCAGGTATTACTATGCCGTTAATAGGGTGCAGTAAGAAATTCAAGAAAAATATATTTATGGTCCATGAAAAAAAGGTACATGTATAAATGAAGAAAAAAACGTATTTTTAAAATCGTTCTCACCGACAATAGATTTAAGATTAAAAGGGTCAATCTGCAAGCAATTCAAACGACATAACTATTCCATTTATACAATTTTGATGGCAATACCCATGAATTTACACTTATGCCCATACACTGAAGGGTCATTCCTTAATAGATATAGTTAATTTATTATAACACATCGGTAATTAGCATAAAATTGTATTACAACTTTCTTACGTCTGATCATATTTCAAGGTTCTCACGTACATAATTGTAAAAATGGAATTTACTTACTCAACATATACATTTGTAAAGGCCCTATAATATAAAAGGACTGTACCTTAAATGGAAATACTAAATATGCATTTCGCCGAAAAAATATTATAATATTATTATTATGGTTTTTCGACAAAAAAATCATGTGCTTATGAATTTTAAATAGTGCTGTCATTGCAGATATAATATGGCTTGCCTTGTAACTAAACACCTGCATGTACTTATATATTCGTATTCTATATAACTATTTTTTTTTAATACCGCTGACCATCATGCATCATAAAGTATCATAATACTCTCTTACATTCTTCTAAATATTCTGTTGCCTCCAAACAAACTGAATAATACCTATAATATTAATATCTAAAATGATAAGGGAATATATTAAAATGGCTCGGCAGGTAACAATCAGAAAAATACAAAGATAGTATGATAAAAAAACGATATTTATTAAGGTCGAAAAAGAGGTGGTTGGATGTAATAGTTAGAACTACTGGAAGTGAGATATCAAAATATGTGGGAGTTCAAAACTAGTGAATAGCTAAAATATATGAATATGACGATTATCGTATTTTATAATATTGTTCTGTGATTAAGTTTATTGTTATCCCTAATTTTCGTTAACTAAATACGTATATCATTTTTTTAAATAATCAACACCATTTTATAATTCAAATGTACGTAAACTTAAAATAATATAGATACATTGTCTCTCTTTTTATCATCACTTGTACGCATACATATTAATTGTGTATATATATGCTTGTATAACTGGTTTAAATTGAATAAATTTTAGAACCTAGTTCCTATTTATTTAATTTCATTGAGAAAACATATATGTACACAAATGTATGAAAAACATATATGTATAAATTTATAGGAATATATAAATAACATAGTTGTTTCCTACTAACTTTAAATATTTTTGGTTCAATATATTTGATATTATGTATATAAAATTTTTACTGTTTTATATTTTTGTACAATTTTGTGTTTTTAAAACTTATAAAAATATGTATTTTTAACTAGTTGACCATCACGTAAAAAAACCACCGTAATCTTAATATTTCACACATTAATTAATAAATATCGTGATATTCAGTAATAAATACATATAATTAATCTTAAGTGATCAATTTTAGATGTAGGTAATAAAAAAGTGTATAATTTTGTTTACCTTTATGATTAATTTTATTTTTAATAAACTCAAAATTTTCACTCTTTTATTTTGGATAGGGCCTAAAGTGTAACAGTGTACTTATGATCAATTATGGGACGGTGTCTTTTGAAATTGTTTCAACATTGATTATAATTTATAAATAATATATTTTACATCATAATTTATATACTCATAAATTATTTTAACAGTACACGTTCGTTTAAATTTAATGCAATTATAATATGTGTATGTACAAATATACTTATCAATGAATTATATTGTATTATAGATATTATTTCTTCAATAGGAAATAATAAATTATTTTTATCTATTTTCACATTAGACTATAATGTATGTTTATGAACTTCGGACGTTGTATTTTAAAATGTATAGTAACTGTCAGTATCATGTTGCATTTTATTTAAGGACGGGTTTTTATGTTATTTAGAGTCCTTATTAAACAGGTTTCACCATATACAACTATTTAAACACGAAGAGTGTACACGTATAGGCACAATATATAAAATATATTATAGAAAATGTACACAGAATTTTATAATATTATATTATTTCGGTTGTATCCATTATAACTTTGTCCTTCCAATAAGATAATACTAAAAAGGTAATTAAATCTATATCTATTCAATCTTGATTTTAAAACTTTTGATCTTACACAGATTATTTTGTAAATTTGTTAATATTTGAGCCCTAATACAAACACCTCAATTATTTACATATTAATTTATCATAAAAGACTTAATTTCCTAAAATTATTTTTAAAAAAATATTCATTTAATTGATATCTATGTGGTTTTATAACTTCTTGATATTTTGAAAAATGATATACAGTTAAAATCCACATATACACATATGTTAGACTAATTTCCTTATTTTTGTTTTTACCTAAAATAAACACAACACTTCATCTTATAGGTACTTAAATTATTAAAATCTGATACTATACACATTATTAAGACACTATTATTATCATGATAATTACATTTCTATTCGTGTAATCCTGTAGTTTATTATTAAAACAGCCCAATAAACTTAATTACATCGCTTTAAAATGTTGAAAAAAAATAAACTAATTTTATTTTAATGTCATATATAGGAATTATTTTTACGATAATAAAAAGCACAATTTTGTATTATATATATGTATGCACATAAAAATATATTAATATTTCTGAGTTAAGACTTTCAACTATTTTTTGATAATGTTTAAAACAAACTTTATTCAATGTACCTTACAAAGGTCATAAAATATTTATTGTAACACATGTTGTTAAAAATGCAGTACCTACGCAAATATCTTGTACTAATATACTCTGAGATAAATATGATTTTTAACTTGAATACGTTAAATTATAAAAGTCCATAATCTATTTGTGCAATTTAAAAACTATTTTCAATGTCAAATGCATTTTTCTAATGTTTACCCTTCAGTATTTGTTCCGGTGTTAATCTACGAATTCATATCATATCTATCTATTATTTTTAATATATATGTATATGCTAGTTTATACAAAATCAAGTATTAAAATGAATTTATATAAAATGTATAATTATATACATATATATATATATTAAATAATAAAATAATTTATCAATATCAAACGTTTATTACGTCATATAGCGGTATAGGTATACCTATATACCTACCTATCGATAACTGATGCACAGGTCTCTCAGCTTGTTCTTCGATATGGTTAAAGTCCAAATTTATGATGTATAACAATATATTAAAAATGTAATTAACCACGATATATTGGACTAAAAACAAAATTATAGTATAATTAAAATAAAAGAAATAAAACTGATCATTTTTATAATAAACTTTAATATTAACGATTGTAATTCTTTGTATGTATATATATATATATATATATATATATATATATGATATATATGTAAATTACGATGTTTTTTCTATATACGAGTATGCTTTAGTATACTCGTATATACGAGTATATACTTTAGTATACTTTAGTATAATTTTCACGATAACTACAAATATAACCACGAAAGTTTTAAAATAATATATAATACGTTCATTACTTCATATTTGTATACTACTCGTAAGTAGCATTCAACACTATCGTATTGAATCTCGAATTTTTTTCTTTTAAAATTTATTTCTAGTTTTTCCAAACAAAATATTAAATATAACATGTGTATGTAATCTTTATAAGCGTTCAGTACAGATTTAGTATTTCGTGCAGGTAACATTTAGATAAAATGTTGTATAGGTACTTACATTATGATAAATATTCACATTAGATCCCCGGTGACTTATCTTTTAGTAGGACTTTAGATTCCTAATCATTATTATCATAAGAGAATATAATAATATTATCAAATATTTATATAATATCTGTGGTCATTATAGCCCACGACTAATAATTATAAAATTAGTAATTGTGAAAATTCAAAATGTTTACTCATATTTCCAAATGAATTACATATATTATAATGAAGTAATATATAAATTATTTATATTTATATATAATTATATAAAATATATTTTATACAACAATAATAAACACTACAATAAACATCTTTTGTAAACTATCAAAAATTTCACAACAAATTTTTGGGACCCTTGAAAGCGTGGGGCCTCACGCAGGGGCACACTTCACCGTCCATTTTACGCCGATACTGATCTTATATTGTACTGTAATTTACTATATTGTATACATTGAAATTGATAAATCTTCAATCTCAATGTATATTTTTTGTCTTTTTGTCATTTTAAAGTTTAAAATTATAAAATAACTTATATTATATTATAATATATAAATAGAAAATATTTTGATAACTTATTATATTTATTTGTATATGTATAATAAATAATAAGAATTTATTAAACATTTTTTTTTTTTTTTTTTTTTAAGGATCTTATGTCCTAATAAGGAGATTAAATGTACGGGGGTCTAGTTACAAGGGGTCTAAATTCCTATTTTCATACATATTATATAGTATAGCTGTCATATAGTACCCGTATTTGTTTTGACAAAAAATAAATAATACTTATCATTTATTATCTATATTTAAATATCACTAGTATAGTTTCAGCATAAATTATTATACAAAATACTAATGTTATCGCAGATAAAACAAATTACTTTTATGTCTGAAATTTTAGCTAAATTTTGATGCATACATAAAATACCGTAACTGCATGTCAGAGTGAGATTCGATGACTATTTATGGAAACGAATATACATATTATTTTTATTATTAACAGATGAACCTGAAAATAAATGTGTTTAAATCTCTCAAATGAATTATTACATATAAATATTACTATAGAATATGTTTCTATGATTATTGAAATTTCGTAAGCATTTTTCTTATGGTCGGGAATTGTACTGGCGACTAGCAGACATCCCAGTAATATTGGTAAAACGGATACTATGTCTATTCATAGTTGAATCACAGTTTTAATAGATATAATAATGTTTAATAGGTAGTAAATAATTGTTTACAACAAAAATGCAATAGTAAAAATCCATTAGGTTACTACACGAAAAACTATTTTTAAAATATTGATAACAATATATCACATTTAAACAGTTTATTGTAAAAGAAAAAAATATAATTTACAAGCAATAATAAAACATTATTATTTTTATTTTATGATAAAATAAAGCATTGGTATAGCTATATAATTAACATAAAATTAATATTTCATTCAATTTCATTAATATTTATATTAATTTTAAATTTTGGTCGAAAAATCTAAATATACATCATAAATATTGTGCAATATTTAAAACTATATAGGTAAGTACAGAGTAGAACATATTTTATTACATATATAGATACACATATAGATAAATATATATTATATATATATAATATGTGTATGTGTTTAGGTATCTGATATATTTTAATGGTAATATATTTTTTATTTTATTTTTACAAACAACAGAACTAATAAATTAAGTATAAAAAAAAATTTTTAATTTCCTTTCACAAACTATACCTACATACCTAACTATTGAAAAATACCTTTAGTTTTAATTTAATAACTATATACGAGTATTTATAATAATCTAAATGAATTTTCACAAATCACCTTTAACAAATAACAATAATTTTTAACATAACATTTCTTGAAAATAAGTAAAATTTGTATCTATAAATTGAAGCTAACTCCACGGAGAACTGAGTGAATTTAGATCACAGGGAAATAAATACCAACATCATATATTTAGAAAATCGTATTAACAGTATATTACTAGTATTATATAAAACTAAGAGAAAGTACATTAACTCATTTGATAAAAGAATATATGATATCTCACTTAAAATAACCAAGTACCTATTAATATGAATTAAGAGGTTATTATAATTAATGAATATTTAGAACTAATATTTTAGTATCTTATATAGGTCCACTATAACAAAAGCTTTTTTATAAGTTATATTCAGTAACTATTTATAACTTATAAAGAAGTACCTTGGAATAATTTCTTTTCAGTAAATCTTGGTTATATGAAGCATAATTAATTCTCCAAAACTTATTTAAAAAGCGAAAAAATTCACCTCCTCAGTCTACACAAAATTTAAAAGTCTTTTATTGTACATTTATTTATGAATAACTGTTTAAAATTTTCGTCTAAATTACACCTTCTAATGCAAAATGAGAAGCTCTTAAATATAAATGTATAAAATTAAGAAAAAATATATATATATAATATATATTTCATAATGTGTCATTATAGAAAACGTTAACGTTGTAAAAACATTATAATTAACGTATAAGTGTAGAATAACGTATTAATAATCTTATATAATATAGGTATAATTTATATCATAATATAATTTTTTAAATATTTAAAGCGTATTCGTAATAATAGCAAAAATATAATATTTGGTATACAGACTAAGACAATATTCAAACTTATAATAGATATACGATATTATTTTTAATTAGGTTTGAAGATTACAATATTATTTGTTCGATGCATTTAAAACAATATATTGGTTACTCGTATATACGTATATACGAGTACATTCAAGGTGGTCTCAATGTGACTAGATAACGTAAAATATAATATTATACAAACGTAAAAACCATCTAAAATTCTATAAAAAAAACTTAGTGTAACATTAAGAAAACGCCTTGTAAAAGCAATTTGATGGTTCAGTTCGAAAAAAACAATAAATATTTTTCTTTGCAAATGATTTTTCAAAAACCACGTTTTATATAAATTAAGAAGAACGACCGAGATATTTATACAATTTAGTAAAATGATTCTGCTATATATAATATATAAAAATACGATATTAGATATCATTCTCAGTCTCGTAGACTATTTATTATTAAAAATCGAAAATTGTTAGAACTGCTGGCCCAAATAGACAATGAGACTGAGCAGAAAATAAATGGTAAATTGTATTAAGGTTGAATTTAGGATTAACTATTTTTTTTTAAATTTGATAAAATTAAACTAATATAGTTGTACTATATCCACTTTCTATATAAATATTCTATTTCATTATTTTGGGATGATTGGAACAAATTCAATATTTCGTTAATGTAATAACGAAACAATGATTTTCAAAATGAAACCTTATTTTTCTCCTAAATTCCCCACTGCATGTATATCTAGAGAGTCACAGTATACATATATTATATTATAATATAATATATTATTATTATTATACGTTAACAAGACAATGTAGTACTGTAGAACTATGACGGCGTATGGAATTCTGGTAAGATTCCGGTATGGAATTCATGAATACTTTATTTTACGGCTTTCCATTATAAATCACCTTTATTAAAAAAAAAGGTAAATATATAAATTACGAAAAAAAAAAGAATTCTAAAATCTTGATCCTCGACAATAGATGCATGATAAAAGGGTCTCCGAACATACATAAACAACATATTGTATTTTTTATTTGTATGTTTATAACAGCTATACACTCACACATGGGGTTAATTTCTTAAAAAACGTGTGATTTCAGACAATACATTATTATTTCACCTCAGTATTTTTACATTCGCTAACAATAATTAGGATTCTAAGATGATCACACGTACAACTCTCTAAATTATAAGTTTAACCGACACTATACTCTAATTTTATCATAACATTTCGACAATAAAATTATGTACATATAAATTTATAAAAAAATAACTTATACGTTCGACTATAAGCCTCGGAATTTTTATGGGGTGTTGAGAACTAGGAAAAATATGAGAGTGTAAATACTTATAGGCTTAATCGTTTGCGCTAGTTATGTATTACCAAATCAGTTTAACACGTGTTGACTTATATTGGATTAAAAATAAATTAAGTTAATATTAAACAAGTTTTATTATGTATGCAGACATTTATTTTGAGGGGAAAAGAGAGAGTAAGATCTATCTTAGGCTTGGAATAAAAAAGTTCTGCCGTGAAATTTTAAAATTTAAAATTTTTAATGTCTAATCTTTTAGGGTATATTTTTTATGAAAGAATAACTACTCATTTTAATTACAAAATGGAGTACGATTTTAATTACAGTTATAAAATTAATAATAAGATAATATAAGAGATCTTCGATAAAAATTGATATTTAGAACCATTTCATGCCCCGCCAGTGTAATAATATTATCATAGAATAAAACTAAATAGTTTTACACAGTACAATAATTGTAAGTTATTGTAGTTTATCTTAATTCAACCCTGTACAGTGTACAGTATAAAATCAGGACCCCCTATACAATACTTTATTATTACACTCTATTGGAACACCGAACACGGTTGAAAGACGGTTGTTTAGGAAAAGAAAAAAAACTACCCCTAAAGATAAAATGATAATAACATTATGGACAAGCATTACTCAGAGAAATAACTACGGATATATCAAAACACGTGTGTTATACAGGCCCGACGCTACTATTGAATTCGAGTCGATCCATTGTCAACATTATAATATGTATAGTAATATGGAATTGGGGTTCTTTTCATATATTAAATGTTTTGGTTTTTTTTCCGCCTTTTATGGCAGATTTACGACTGACCCGACCCGACATGTTGCCACCAAGACCCGAACGGCCGATGAACGGACGAGTGGTGGTGCCGGTCGATTTCATGGTCGGCCCACCCCGGTCGAATTCCTCCGGGCTGCCACCACCGCGTGCATGGACGCCGAACTTCCAAACTGCGAGAGCTGGAAAGAACTGCTGCCGACGCCGCCGACGGTATTTTGGACCGACACCGAAGTGCTGTGTGTCCTAGTGCTTCCTGTGGTAGTAGTGCCGAAATGATTGGGCTGGCATGTGGACGAGAAACTAGGATTGCGATGCTGTACGATGACACCGAACGTCCGGATGAACCGTTCACGGACAGGTTCCGGTGACCGGGCTAGCAGTAAATTCAGCACCGATCGCTTCCAGCAGAATATGAAAAACACGAACACGCCCCGTAATGAGTTTATCGCGTCTGTCACGTACCAGTAGTATGCGGGCGCGTCCACCGCCCAAGATATCACTTCGAACACAAACGTCACTCCCATTAGGCAGAACAACTTTAAGTACAGCGACAACCTGTTGATTGTCAAATCATAAATAATATTATAAACAATGTCTACAACTTAACTTTGTTAGGTACACCATTTTATTCAATATCTAATTAATTTTTACTCACACCATATTAACATGGATAATAACTACCAATTTCTGAAAGCAATTTATTATATATATATATATATATATATAATATTGGAAGTGTAGGTATACAAAAATATATATCATTAAATAAATATATTTTAGGTTATACTAATGGATATACATTTTAGCTCGTAAATATTTGAGTTTTAGGTGTGCACAGACAAGAACTATATAAATATATTTACGTAATCACAGTCACAGAGTACCTATCTACTATTTCCTTTGTCATGCCCTTAATCGTACATTATTACTCTAGCATTTACAATACCCGTATCAAGTAAATGATGATTAGAAATTAAAATCCAGTCTCCAGAATTAAGATAAATCTATTTAAAATCATCGTATCACAATAGTATTTTCGTCAATTTAAATTTCATTTAACGCGTAAAATATTATTTATTTAATTATAAATCACCAGGAAATTGAAATATTTGTAAAAAAAAAAAAAAAAAAATTATTGGTGAAAATAACATAACACGATAATTTAAGTAGTAACCCGCACTGAGTCTACTATAAAATTAGACTGTTTCTAAGAACTTCAGTCACGTTCTCCTTAATAATAAACTCTAATATTGTCATGGATTTTGAGTTTATATTTTTGAGACGACCAATAGACTATGATATAATGCACTTAAAAATAATATAATTGTTACTGCAATCGTTAAAACGGGGAAACATCTCTAGATTCATGCACCTACCAGTTTCCACATCTGGTGTATATAAATATTTATTATAATAACATTATAGAGAATACTGGATAATAAATGGGTCAAACGATTTAAGTTCGATAAAAGTTTGAGTTCGAATAGTTCTCACAAGTTCAAAATTTTATTCCAGTTTGAACTCTTTTATCAAATTCGGTTTGGTTCGACTTTTTACTACTTAAGTTTTTGGTTCAACTTTGAACTGTTTGATTCACTTCTAATAATTATATGTATAATTCATAACTGATTATAGTTTATAATACGAAAATTACAAATACTATAGGTACCTTAAATATAAAATAGTTCAGTGAAAAAATATACGTACGAGTATAGGTACGGCTAAACGGTAGATATTATAGTATATTTGAAAATAAACCGTACCACGACTATAATATATATAAATGTACGTATATATGAATATATGGTATTAATTGATATTGATATATTTCATATCTTTAATATGGCTTAGATTATTATTATTTTAAATTATACGAGTGATAAAATAACATGAATATAAAATTACAATAACAAGGGATAACAGATAACTTATCTATTCATCTGGTGAAAATAGTAAAAACAAGTTTTGATACATACGTAATCACAATAAGGTTTCCAGTTCTACGTTATATAAATACTAGCTAGTCTTTCCGAAATATAAAACTTACATTCAGAATTATGATTCTAGTTCTATAGTACTCATCGAACCCCCATAGTACCTTATGATACAACTATGTCCTATTCTTTTGTCGGGAGAATTATAATCGTCGTAGATCAACATAGTTATATATAATACGAAAGAAATTATTTTTATTTAAAATAATTTTATAGACTAAACACACTATAAATTATTAAATCATTACAAATGAACATTTTTATATCCGTATGTACCTACTGCAAAAACCAATATATATATATATATATATATATATACACACGTTATATAGTTTTTTAAATATATACATAGATAATTACATTTATATATAGTGTTTCAAGCCTATAAAATTTGAAACTAGTTTTATTTTTATTTTAATTAATAATTTTGTATTTAGTCAACTAAAAAATATAAGGATGATAACTTGTATTTTGGTTAGTATTAAATTTAATACACTCGGCTAGAATATTAAAACTCTTTATAAGGATATTTATCAAATTAAAAACATTTAGTTTAAGAGCACGTGATACCCTCCGATTTCTAGTGAAAAATATGTGTACGCAGAATGACGGTAATGTGTTTCACAGTGGTATAAGAATAAAAACACCTATTATATAATCAAAAGTTAACAATATTTTGAAAAGAATTTCATATTCTATTTATAAAATAATTAATTATATAAAATAAAAAAAAAAGGTTTTTCAATGTTAGATTGTATGCTAAATATTTAGTTTATTCAAAAACTGATATAACATTCCCTTCAAAATGTTGTCAAATTTTGATTTTATATTAGATATTTTTACTGTTAGACTACTAGGAAACGAGTGTTCATAATTTTGCGTAGGCATGTTTTTTTTTTAACAAATATTGCATTTATACAATAATAAAATTGTATTGACACAAGACTATTTTTAAATTAATTTTAAAACATATTTAAATATATACTAATTGTTGGACTTATTTTTTTAATAAATTTCATAAAAATTTCCTATTTAAAACCTCTTAAAAATTGGGTGTATGACGTCTTCTTAAATGTGTTGCGACTTATGGAACTCGATTAAATTCCACCCGGGTTAATGTAGCATGTACAGGTAATCAGAGAGTGGCGTCAAATTGTCGGCATCCCAACGGAGAAAATATTTATCGTTTTTACTTATTGTGTAAAAAATATAATGGAGAGACCTTTACGATACAGAAATCCCAAGACGTTAAAGACCGCTGTCACATGATAATTGACGACGATATTTTCGGTTTATCTTAAAATGGTTTTTTTTTTTACTTTAATTTTGAAATACGTGACCCTACATAATATAATGTACATTTCGACCCGCCTGAATACTCGGAAAACAGCATGGTACTTTGTTAATAAATACCAACAACACCCTCCAATATATGAGACATGTGGCCTGCAGACAATCATAAATTACATGGAATTCCACAACAACATTTATTGTATGATTATAAGAAACATTAACTACAGTATAATATAAAATAGTATTATAATTGGAATTCTAATGAAAAAAAAGATTGTTATTAAAACAGGTTTCTTATGATTATATTATATTTATATATAAAAAAAGATCCAAAAGGTATAAAATATAATATGAGTATCTATAACAAACGGATATTTAATTTTAGAAAATCGCATAGGTAGGTACTATAATAAATTATAATAAATATAATAGTTTTCTTATAAATTGTATTCCCGCTACCTCTTAATTTACCTCATATTGTTCTGATTGTTTTGTCGGTTCAGCACTTTAGACGTGTCCCTTCGGATGAATACGATTCTAAAAGCAGTGAACAGGAACAATATGAAATTAGTCAACAGGAGCAAACCGATTGGTAGATAAAATAAAACGCCGACCGATGTTTTATCTGAAAACAACATTGATTATTTATGTAAATAAAAAAATAGGGCTAGGTAGTTGATTGTATTTTTTTATTTATTGTATATTAAATGTACAAATAAAATATTAGAAAAACAGACATTATACCCGGATAATAGAAAATTTAACCCGAGATCGTTAGTAAATTTATCACAAAAATATAGTAATGATTTTGAATATTCATATTTTTGTTAAATTCAACACGTTTCAACTTTTTATTATGTTTTAATTTTTATGTAATCTATTTAATAACTTTTTTCGTTTTTTTGTATTAAATATTAAGTTATCTATCTTTTAATAACGTGCGTGAAGTGGGCCCCCCCCCCACATTGTCCAATCAACTCCAAACCAGTGTCAATATTTTGACACTAATGTGCAACTATTTGCAACCAAGTTTTTATAATTTGCAACCGATTATTTTAGCCGCTATCGATGTTTTAGTGATGGGGGGCCAACTTCACGCAACCCCCCTACATTGTCCGATCGTTTCCAAACCGGTGCCAATATTTTGCAACTAATTTGCAACTATTTGCAACCAAGTTTTTATAATTTGCAACCGATTATTTTAGCCGCTATCGATGTTTTAGTGAGAGGGACTAGCCCCCCACATTGTCCGATCGACTCCAAACCGGTGCCAATATTTTGCAACTAATTTGCAACTATTTTCAACCAAGTTTTTATAATTTTCAACCTATTAGTTTAGCCACTATCGATGTTTTAGTGATAGGAAGCCAGCCCCCCCCCCACATTGTCCGAATGTTTCTAATATTTTGAAACTATAATATTGTAACTTGTAAGTATTAATTTAATTTTATTATCAAA
>JAIPRL010007401.1:0-23651 GCA_025469235.1 Pemphigus obesinymphae
TTGCTGTACATTAGCTCAGCAATAGAATTCCATGCTTGGACTTTTACATTTTTATCACTATAGCCTTTTGACCCGATATCCCATAAGCAAGGCCGGGCTTCGATTTCTATGATCATTTTCTCGTAGTAGTCGAACATTTTTAAACAATTTACAAAAAATATAATATAAAATAATTTAAAATATAAAATTAATTTAAAATTATCGCACGCGGAATAATCGCACCGTGTGGTCGGTCCTAGTTTAATTAAATTTAATAATAAATAATAATAATGGTAGATATACAATCAAGAATTATGAATAGGTAATTAAATAAATAATAATCAAATAGGTACGGCGCAAACAACTATAATGTTAAACGGGTATAGGTACTGGAAAAAAAATATAAATAATAATCAATATTTCTAGATTTTTCTAAAATATTTGATACAATTGACCATAAAGTGCTTTTCAGTATATTACTAATGGGAGATTTCGTTTTCTAGAAATGCGTAATTTTAACATAAAATAACACTAAATGAATGTCCTCGGATTTTTTTTCCTGCAAAATAACATGGATGGGAGACAGAGGCCACGCCGGTTCCGCTTGCCGTGGCTTTAATCAAAAATATCCATCGATTTGCTGTGAAATCACTTTAATTTTTGTAACTAGCTTCATTTTTTGAGATTTTGGTCATATAATGAAGAGAAATAATTTTTTTTTGAAAAATCACACATTTGATTTGGAAACGGAACGTAAAATATGTTTTTTTCGATGGTATAAAATCACTAAACTGCCATAACTTCGAAAGTAAGTCCGACCGACATTTTTTTTTAAATACTAAAACATTCTGTATATAAATGCATACAGTTTGATGAAAAATGTTTTCAAAATATCGTTTGGGAGCTAAACTGCATTTATGCCAAATTTACAAATATTTATATATACCTACTAAATAAATGTAAATAATCTAATTTAAATACTTAGATATAAATAGAGGACGGACTTTATTGTAGTAATAAATTCAAAATATGCAACACAATTTTTCATTCAGAAAAAAACTATTAACTGTGTCTATGTGCAACAAAAAAAAAAAAAATTAATTTTAATAAATATTTCTCTCTCTTTGCGTCTTCAGTCATTTGACTGGCTTGCTGCAGTTCTTCATGCTTCCCTATTGTAACTTAATTCCTTTAGTTCCTTGTAGCTATCATTCCCCGTGTCGATCATGATTTGTTTCATGTATTCCATCCTTGGCCTTCCTCTTCCAATATACCCTTCTACGTCGCCTTCTATAACATTCTTCGTTACAACTATCATGGCGTAGTATGTGTCCTATAATTTTGTCTCTTCTAACCTTAATATTATGCCACAATTCTCGTTTTTCATTAACTCTAGTTAATACTCTTTCATTTGTCACTCTTTCAGTCCATTTATTCTTAAGCATTTTTCGATAACACCACATTTCGAAGGCCTCAAGTTTGCTTCACATAATAAAATAAATAATATATGTAAATATGTAAATATTTTCACAAAATAAATATTTAACAAAAAAAAAAAAAAACAGTACTTGTGCTGACAATGGCACGAATTTAAAGCCGGTAGACGAGTAGATGACGGTATAAATGTATTACCTATATATACTGTACGCAGAATATAAGAATAATAATTATCGTCGTCGAAGAGTGTTATTTGAAAAATTTGAAAAGTGAAACATGGCTAGGAAAGTTCAATTAAAAAAAAAAATAAAAATCAAATAGGTAAGTACCTACTCTTAAATATTTACAAAATATGTATAAAAAATGTATTTATACTACAAATATTTAAAAATTAGTAAAATTAAATGAGTACCAATTCAATCAAAAATTCATGAAATGGATTTATTACTTACCAAAATTGGATTATTAATATTAGATAAAAAGTTGCAATTACAATAAAGTCCGTTCTCTACTTATTATAAATGTTACTATAGGTAAATGCGGTTAAATTAAACTTGTTTTACTTAATATTTAGCTAATCTTTACTAAAATATCTATCACTATAATCAGTGGCGCGACAATTGTATTTTGTATTATATATATATATATATACCGTATATTTGTATGAGTACGTAATATTGTAAACATTTTACAACAATTTAAAATTAAATAAACGAATGTTTGAATAAAAAATTTAATGTGTTTATCAAAACCGGGACCTAAAAATACCTGCGAGATACAACTATATATGTATAATGGTTACCAGCGTAGAACTTTTATGGTACCTATTTATTATTAATTAAAAAATGTGTTGTGCAATATTGTTTTCTATGTAAATAATGAACAATGTAATATTATTAAAAAGTTACTATGTATATGTAATGTCAATCATAATATGAAAAAAGTAAGTAGGTATGCATAAAAACGGTTATCACCTATACCGGGTAGCAGTGGCGCAACTATTTAGTGTTCAAATCTTGGGGGTGCTACTATTATGAATCGCTTATAATGACGTTGGGGCTCTGCCCCCCACACCCCCAAACCAACATTACATATTGCCAATATTTAGATTATACGATCATCATATTTACAAACAATACCATTTTTGGAAAAAAATGTAACTTATTTTATTACTTATAATATTTTTTTATGTTTTTTTTTTTTTAAATTTAAAGAGTCAAACATAATGTCTATGGGTATTAGCAAATGTGTTCAAGATTTCGTCTGTAACAATGTCATTAGCCAAGTGTCTGTCAATATTTATTAGGTATACTTAAATTAGTAAAGCGCTGCTGTAACACGCTGAAAAAAAAAATAACTCGTGGTAAAATCTTAAAAAATAAAATTACATTGGTAAAATTGTAGCTGATATTTGAAATTAGAATGACATGGGACTTGAGGGTGCTTAAACTAAGATTGGACCCCCGTAGTTGCGCCACTGCCGGGTAGGAAATATTAAGTTGCCTCAAAAGAATTCCTCGCGCACGGGTCTCAGGTTTAACATAGTCTCGGCACCGATATAATTATATAATATATAAATGGAATAGGATCACCGTGAAAAATTGTCCGTCGAATCATATTTTTGTCGAAGTGGTTGAAGAATGGTTTTTGTTCAAATTTTTCTTCGTGACATAATATGTCCTCAATGGACATTGTATACGCTGTCAGTATTATATAATAATATATGCTCCATCTCTCCTGAGCCGTCCAGAGCGATTCCATCACTGCGTCGTCTCTATATATAATCCAGTCTATTCGAACATGAAATGCAGATATTATTCTGCACTCATGATGTACTGCAGGTTCGTCCACGACCTCGTTAACCGCCTTCCGTCTTTTTTTTTTGAATAAAAATGTTATATTTAACAAACAATTATTTAAAGAAAGAAAGATATTATTATTGTAAAATGTTAAATGGATTTACGAAAAACACTTAAAAGTATACGAGAAAAAAACTCAGAATAGCATTGAACAATTAAAAATAATAGACGTACACATTTTGTTTGTTTAAATATTTTTCGATTAACTACCTATACTATAGTCGGCCAGCATAGTTTCAAAAAAAAAAAAATTATATTGTGTATTTGGCCAACATTATCTTAAATATAATATTATAAATATATCGTATAAATATATAAATGAAACTAAATTTTCGCTACTTTTTTCATGGAAATAAATTAATAATAGTATATATAATTTACTATTGTTACACTTTTAGCTCCTCTAAATTCTTTTTTTACCTTTTAATTGAGCTTCGCTCTGAAGAATCGTTTTATCGAAAGAAATTAGTTATCATTGCTTTCATATTTAATATATATCCACTACCAGAATCCTGCTCTTTGAGCGAAGTGCTTCGACTTCCTATATTGACTGAATTTTTAATTTTTTTTTCTTCCTATCTCGTACCTATTATAAAAATATAACAATTATTTTAAAATTTTTTTTCTTAAAATTTTTCTTTGTGCTTTTTTTTCAGAGAGTTGTAAAACAATATTTATCCATCTCATTTAGTTTCCACGTGATATAATAATATAATATAAGTTTAAAATAAGTGACACCAGTGAAATAAATTCAAATTCACGCCGCGCGTGTAATCACATTAATTATAATATATAAAATATAAACTGATAACAGATAAGATGAGTGTGTACGTATATAAATGGCTCAAAATTGGGAAAAATATTTTTTACGTTAACATGGTATTTAAATACATTTTATGTGACAATATGTCAAGACCATATAACCGTTATTTACGGAATCATAACGAAAAAAACCATATTCAATTTTAACAAAATCATGCTTTTACCGTATTTTATTAATTTTTCAGTTGTTTTTTCTTATGCAATTATCGAAAAATTACCTTTCTAAAGTACCTAATTACCAACTACAGATGCAATTTACTATCGGAAACAGGGTAAGCATGTAACAATCGGAGCCCTCCTTCTGATAGAATTTTTAAACTAAAAAATAATTAATTTTTATATAGGTATACCAATTTAAATAATTTATTTATTTTATTTTTAATGAAAATGAAAATTGTAAAATTTTAAAAAATATTTTTTTTTTTGACAGTAGGTACCACTTTTTATTGTTGTTCAATCACGATATTTGTTAAGGGGATTGGATTTGAAGGTCATTTATTAAGGGGTTGTGTATAGGCAATTATTTGAATTATTCACGTTACGCAGTGTGTTTGTGTGAGTAGTATTTGGTCTTTAATGTGTGTAAATATTTTTGGTATAATAATGGTGGTGTGTTCACTCGCACGCATAGGCACATATCAATAAATACGGCTACCATATTTGAAAAGACACTAAATCCCATTTCCAACATACCGATTGTCCTAGTGATGCGATAAGGATTCTGAAAATTAGTCTGAATTCCTCGTGAAATCTACTTTAGAACGACTTTCCCAGTTTTTTATTTTTTGACCTTGATTTTCACAAAAATTGAAAATGTCAATTTTTAAATGTCCGAATATATTAACATGATTTTAGGCGAACTTAGGGAGAAAAAATCAAAAATATGGAAAAGTCAATCTAAAGTAGACATTACGGCAAATTCGGATCAATTTTTATAATCCTTATCGAATCACTATAGATCCACGGGTACGCTGGAAAAAGAAATGGTCTAAATTGCTGCTATGTATTGCGTGTGTGATAGAGAGAGACCGACAATCGCCGCTTATTCCCTTAACAAAACCGTGTTTTAGAAAAAATTTTTTTCTTAATTATTCACGTTAAAATTAACCTGAGCTAATCGTGAGAGTCTGCTCCTCAGGCCTTAGTTTTGACTTTTATTTTGGTGCCAACCCTGCCATAACTGAAGGTTTCTTAAGTGTATTGTTTTGACGTTCGAGAGACCAGATCATTCGCTAAGACGTATAGGTCCTGAATAAATATAACGTATAACAGCTGTGTATGTAATAGCTGAGGATAATAACGTCAAGCATTATGCATTTTAATCCTTATGTTAAAACGTAGGTATTTCAAACATTAGAATGCTGTTATTGGATTACTTATAGTAACAAAAAAAACACTATATTTGGATGAAAAACCATAAATATTTTTTCATAGCATAAATAATATAAAACTAATAAAATGAAAAAACTCAATTCACAAAAATATGATTTACTTTTATTTCGTAAATATGTATTTCGATAACTATGTTATTATTTTCAGTACACTGCAATAGCGACGATCTAGAACACCTGAACGAAATAAATTACAAAAAACGTACCTATATAGGTACCTACACTAATGAATATATAGGTAGTAGAGAACGAATGAACGATGTTTTTTTTGTTATAAATGTGATGACCCAGGACATAACTGTTTTCTGTGCTTGTCGAAAACTCACATAGTATAGATTTACATAATATATGTACCTATATAGTCTTTGGCGTGGTGTTACAGATAATAATTTAAGATATATATTCTGCGGTATTATTGCTCTGGATTCTATAGAGACTCCCTAGACCTTCCATTTTAGCCCAGTCAAATTAGCATATCAGCTCGGAAAAATTAGTATCAAACTGCATTTTAGCACACACCATTATTAGGCCGTTATAAACATTGTCTAAAAAGTCCCCAGGCCTCTTGCATCAAAGGTCACTCGAGTAGGTACGGAGTGACAATTTATACATTTTTTGGTACTATTTCCGTTTTTTATGTAGGTACCTACCTATTACGGATTTGGTTAATTGACCGTTCATTACGGTGCGTGGAACGGTCGTAATACGTTCATACGCCGATTTTTAATACAGTAATATTAACACGAGATAAACCGTGCATATTATTGGTTTAAAAATTGGTGCAATAACCGTTCAAATTTCGGAAAAAACGCAAAAAAATTGCAAGCAGAAGATGGATTTGATCTCGTATCGGTATAGGTAACGGTTATAGCTGCTAACCTATCCTAATACCTATGGCAATCTAATCCTACGCCTTAACCGTCGGGACACGTTCCTATAATTCATGGATTATAGTGTTTTTAAGGGAATTTAATTATGGTATAAATAGAAATATATAAAAATCAGTATTATATTAAATCCGCGTTATAGTTGTATATATTATACATTATAAAATAGTAGGTACCTATTCCACGTTCAAATTACATGATATTTCAATTAATATTTGTAATTAAATTAAATATTAATTAATATTTATATAATGTAATTAAATATTGCAATATTATTATTATCTATACCTATACATTAGAATATTAAAAATAACGCTATAAAAATATACTAACAAATATCTATCATTATTTCTACAGTTATTTTAACGATTAATACCTACCTATTTATCTATATTGGCTATTTAAATTTTAGATACATATAATAATGGTATTTGGTATGTTCTCTAACAGCACCAGGAGTCCCGGAGGTATAGGTACAGGCATATGGAAATCTCTCTTATCCCGAATGGGATTAGATGTTGAGTATATAATATGGTTCTAACACGAAAAAAAATATACCTATAGTTGAAATAATCCTATTTAAAGTTAAATCAACTATAATTTAGAGCTGTATACTCGTATGTGACCACTAATGTTTTAATTATAACTACTAAATGATTATAGTTAAGTATATTTTACAATTGAAGCAGTTTTAACTATAATTTTGTAGTAACCATGACCACCAAACTTTTAGTTAAAATTGTTTGTTTAAAAAGTTCAAAAATGTTGTGCACGCTCGACTGGGAATCGGACTCGGATCACTTACGTGTTGCACTGACAATTTTATAATAGCAAAACCTATTGTATATAAGACAATATTATAAAATCGACAAATTTTAAATTGTCATAACTTTGAAAAAAGCTCCACTTCCAAATTTTTTTATTTCGCAAAATAAATTTATCAGTAATTACTAACAAAAATTGAAACATAATATATATATATTATTAATATGATAAAAAAATCATACAAATCGATCGTACCTACCTATTTATAGCGTTTTCGACAAAAAATTTAATGTCCTCCAACCACCTTAATATAAAACTTTGCATGAATTTTGAATAAGTACGTATACATACGAAGACGACATTTTTGTATAATATAATAAAAATTAAATTAAAAGTTATAAGATTTTATATAAATCACGGTTAAACATGATTGAACCTTTGAACAATTCGTGCACGGTTTGGTCGAATAGACCGACCAAGTACCAATATCATTTTTCGCTCAGTGATTTTCTTGAACCATAGAACGGTCTAACGGTCTGTGCACGGTTCAGTTAAATGGATCGATCGGGAACCAAAACATTTTTTGTAGTGATTATTTATTAAACCTACGAACATTCCACACACTGTTTCGTTAAATGAACCGACCGGGAACCGTACAAAGTTCAAATATGGTTTAAAAACTGTATTTGCACTTTGTATGCAACTCTCGGTCGAGTGAACCGACTAAACACCAACTAAATGTTACTAAAATTACCGTTGAGTGAATATCTCGTTTTATATTGGTCGTACGATAAAAAACTTCAAATAAAATTAATAGAAGAGATAATTATCTATAAAAAAAGGTAAAATACATTTTTCGTGTACTAGTAACAGTTTTTGCGTAACAGGACTTGTAAAATGGCCATTTTTTTGAAAATTTTGATTTTTTACAAAAAAATAAAAAAATAAAAAAAAAAATAGCCTGTTCGTAAATATCTCATTTAATATTCGTCACACGATATAAAGTTTGAGGAAAAAAATTGTGGAAAAAATTTTCTTTAAAATTAAGTATTTTTTATATGCAAATAACCGTTTGAAACCATTTTACGATTTGATAATCAACCTATATAAAAATTCACAATATGAGTGCATTATTGTCCCAGGTATAGTGTGGGGGGGATAACATTTGTTTTAAAAAAGGCTATATAATAAGCAGGAAAATTATCGAGGAATATACCCTAAAAAAAAAATTCCGCCCACGTCCCTCTTTTATAAATTGGTGAGAGAGGGTTAATCCCCCAAAATCTAGGTTTCCTAAAAACCTCAATAAATATTATATTTACGAAAAAAAGTTTTAAATAAAAATTATTCATCGTTTAATTGTCTATAAATTTTGTAATTACATATTTTTGTTTAGATGTAAAAGTTAGGCTAAAAAAAGAGCCTCAAAACCCCTCTTTGCAAAAAAAAATTAAGCCTTTTTTTCTATTATTTACACGTTCTTTATTGGAAATGCGTCAATAGGATTTTTTTAAAAGTATTTTTGAGTAGCTGCGAAGTTGTACTCTATAGATATGTACATTAAAACTTTACGAAAAGGCCACTTGTATTGTGTACAAAATTGTAACGTAAAATATGTTGTTTTAGATGATATAAAATTATTTAAAACCATTAAAAGTTGTTTGCTTCCGCGATTTAATTTTTAAATATTTGGAATCGGGGTAAAATATACTGTCTAATAATATTTAATATATATAATAAAAAAATAATATTGAAATTCGTGACTGGCTTGTACGCTTGTAAAATTGTAAACTTGACTTGTTACTGTATATTTGAGAAAATATTTTTGGGAAAAATAAAGTTGAGGATATTTTTTCGTGAAAAACAAAATTGAGGATATTTTTTCGTGAAAAATATAATTGAGAATATTTTTTAAATATTATTTGGAAATCTGTTCACAGAACCCGGAACTGACTTTTAGAAAATCGAAACCCGAATCGATAAAAACTGGTACCTATATATATAATATATACCTTATAGTGGGTAGAATGTACCTATATGACTATACGAGTATAATCCCTTTGCAGGAGTCCACGGTTGTATCAATATTTAAATCAATTGTACATATTATATAATATTGTGTTTTGTTGCCAGGTTATTGTTTTAAGTCGCGGTGTATCTATGTACGGCACGTGCATACTCCGAATTATCGATTTATTTATTGTCTGTATACGTTTACCTACAGTGTCTTTTAACATAATGTATAATGATGAACATAGGCATTTTTATCATTATTATTACCGTTATATGTATGTATTACAATGTTATTGTAGCAAACATTTCGAAGTGATTTTGAATTTAAGTTCGGTGAAGTCTAAGAGTAGCGATTTATTATGTTTATATTAGCATATATTCATAACGAAGTACCTATATGTGTATAACGTATATGTTTTTAGCATCCACTACGACTTGAAGCATGCGACTTTAATATTAAAACATAATATATAATGATTATAAGGTATGTATCGTAATAATATACTATTGAAAATATAACACAGTTAATTATATCACATTATATATTTCGTTAAAATAACAATATTATATAGGCCGTGCCGGATTTGGGAAGGTAGCAAACCGGGGCACTTAAATATTCAAGTTTTTTGTCGTCCCGCTTATCGCTTTTAATTTTCAATAGAAATTTTGAGGTACGTGACGCTGGATTTTGGTAGAAATTTACGAATGACCTTTTGCTTATTAAAACTTAAAAGGGGCTCTACAATTATTTTTGCCTTGGGTAACAAATTCTGTTGATCCGGCGCTGATTATAAGCACCTACTCAACAGCACAGAGCCTCTTGGGAGCCGACTGTTTAGTTCCCAATTAATGCCTATCCGGAACTTCCCGATATAGGATATAGGTAGATACATATTATTTTATGACAAGATCGTAACCAGAAAAAAATTTCGTAGGAGAGGTCGTGTGTATATTTTTAATATGATTATGCAAAAAAAGTCGGTGAGAGGATATGTCAATAAGGCTCGGATTTTAATGTAAAATGCATTTTTTAGTGGGTGGTCTAGTGCAATATACTTTCCAAGTACAAAATTCGATTCGTATATCAGACAATTTAAAAGTGGGCTTTTAAAGTATTTTTTTACATTTAAAATTTTTTTAATATTTAGGACATTTTTTGTATATACTTTTTTTATGCTTGGAGTATAAATAAATAAATGTAATATATATAATTTAGAGTAGAATAAAAATATTGTAAAAATATATATTAAAAATTAAAAATATTTATCTTGTTTCGTAAATTAGTATCTATGTAATTCTCAAAGTTTTGATAATATCCTCGATATCGATAATACAGAGGTATAATATAATCGTATATCGCCTCGATAACGTTATGTGCGACAGTGGCGGTTCTTATTAAGCGTTGAGGGGGAGGGGGCCAAAAAAGTTTTTTCATTTATATTTCATACATATACACTTTACTTCTAGATTTTTTGAAAATTGTATTATAATGTTAGTCGTGTATTAATTAAACAAAATTAAAAAAATTTACAGGAAAAAAGTATTTTAGATTCTGAGCATAACAATGAGGAAGCTAGTGGTTTTACAATGTTTATTTTATTTTTTTTTCTAAACAAATTTTCTACCACAAGGAGTAGGTACTCCGATTTTTATAAACTTATTCAGTTTCCGGTAGAAAATTGCATCTAGTTGGTACTTTAAAGAGGCCATTTTTCGAATTTCTCAATAGGTTTTTAATGTGTAAGGAAAAACTAACAAAAAAAATGAAGTAAGAATTGCAAAAATACGATTTTATCAAATCGAAATTTTTTCATTTTTTCGAATATCAAAAATCAGTACAGACTATTTTTTTAACAACTATTTATTATTTACTTTAATGCCAGTGGTTTAGAAAAAAACATTGGAACTATAATTGTTTATTTTATAGACTGTAGTCATTATATTAAAATAACGCAATCAATAAAGATTTTTAAAAAAAATGGTAAGAGGAGCGTCCATCTAACGCCCTCCCCCGTAATAATCACCACTGATGTACGATACGGTATAAATACGCGATACGGTAAATAATTAATTTAATATTATTTATTATATTTTTAAATAATATTATACAAAACTGCTCAGAATTGTTTTTTGTTGAATTTAAATACATTTTTAGGGTCTATTTTAGTCCATTTTTTAATATGTAGCATTTTTTCAAGGCGTTAAATCGTATTTTTTTAGGACATTTTTCTTATTTATTAAAGCATTAAAGTCCGTGCCCCAGTCATCAATAATATATTTATTCGTATAAAAAAAATTTACGTTGAAAGGCGTAGAATAATTTTTGGAGGAGCATAGGCGTATTTAGGGGTGCTAAGCCTCCCTAGTATGATTTTTAGCGCCCTCAGAATTTTTTTATAAAGAGGTCATTTAAATATAAATTATACACAATAATACAATATTATAATAAATAACATAAAATAAATATAACAATTTACAATATAATATGACGTGATATTAAGTCATATTATGTAAAAAGTAAGAAATAAACATGTTCTGTTGAATAATATAAAAAACATAAAATTATATTAGAAAATAACTGCGGTATTAGATATTTAGTATTTACTGTGCGCGTGAATGCAAATGATATGTAAGTACATAGTACAAGTATATGTAATATGTATAATACCTGTACATTTGAAGCATTAATTGAAGTACTTATATATATAAGTAAAGTCGGCAGTTCGATCCTTCGTCCAGAAGTAGAAAATTGTTGCACGTTTTCAAAAATGTCCGGCCCTGGAAGGCAATCCTCAGATGGTAATGTCCCCTTTAGTGCGGGATTTTTTTTTTAAATTTTTGTCAATTTTATAATTTTAATTGGTTCCTAAACAGTTTTTGGCGGGCAGTCTTGTGGACGGTCTCAATTCAAACATCCGGAAGTGCACAGACCGACTAATACCTTTCCAGACCACTCCGCCAGATCTAACCAGGAACGTCCTATCAAATAAAATAATGTTATTTTATGAAAATGTAAAATTTTAGTTTGAAATGTTTTAAGTTAAACAATGTTTTTCTATCTTTCTACACTAATACAAAGCAAAAAACTCGTCAATAATTAGAAGATATATAATAAATCATTATCATTTGTTTAACGTATAGACTATTAGGGGTACCTACCTATTTTATTATTACTTATAATAGTTATTATTTATGTTTATTGATTTTACAATAATTCACATTTTATTTTATTCCAATCATCGTTTAGTTAAGAATTATGTAGTATAGCAATAATATCAATATATGGTAAAATTTTTAGTTTTGGTTATATTGGTTGTAGACTTGTAACTGCAGAACCATGCTTGGGGGGGGGGGGGCAAATAGAAAAAGTACCTAGGGCGAAAAATTTGGCACAAATTCAGGGGACGGCAAAAAAATTATTAAATGTTTGTACTTTGTATTGTTTTAATTTTTTATTATTTTTACGTACAATTTGAAATATAATAATCAATGATTAATAATTTGTTAAATATTTTTTATTATTATTTATTAATCTATGTTTAAAAATTATACAATGATATTCATAAAATTAAATACTTTAAAATGATCAACATATAAGAGTATACATTTGAAATTTTTTCAAGTTTAAATTGATATTGTACTTGTACACAAAGTTGGTGTGTCGATGTTCAATGTTGTTTGTTTGTAGGTATATCTTATTTTCATGTCATGGATATTATACTTACCAGGGATAAAAATAATACAAAAATCTAAAAATCCGTCTCAATCTTAATAAACTATAATTGGTATTATTATCGTTCCCAAACACGAATCATTCCATATTATAATTTTATAGTTTTTAATTTTTAATTTTATTATTCTTTTGGATCTGGGGGGAAGCATCCAGTACGCCTGGTCCCTCTGTAAATACTCCACTTCTATACATCTAAGACCTATATAATTGTTCAATATGATATATGATGTTATGGAATGATTTTATTATTTAATCTTACTTGGACATTCTACGGGGCCGAGTTGGAAGGTTACGGACAGAGTCGGAACTGGGGGGGGGAGGTAGACGAGGTTTGATCCTCAGGCATAAAAATTTGAGTCTATAATACACATAAATGCTGATATATTAATTGATTTTTTTTTTTTTTGCTTTTTAACGTATTTTTTCTTCTGGTATTATACACTTTTCCTCGGGCTTTAAAATTTCTAGTTCCACCTCTGACTACGGATATAGATTTTAATTATATAATTTTATTTCCAGAGAATGTTTTTGGAGACTATATATTATTGATTATCATCAGTGGCCATTCAATATGAAATATATATGAGTATATCCCCCTAACATACTAATAATTAGCATACTTAATTATTATAAACACTACACGTTATTAGTCGAATTATAAACATTTGGGAAAAATGGATTATAGACTATTGTGGTTTGTAAAATGTATAAAAAACGTTTTTGAAATCGGTACCGAAAGTGACACATTGAATCTGTTCGGAGAGACCTTGAACAAAGACGACGGACTATTAAAACGGCAATTTATTCAGTATCTCGAATCTTCGACGATCGATAGAAATATTAATACTAACATTTTCTACGTTTATACGACTACTATTAAAAAAGTTATCAAAGAAGAGATCGAAGTCGAAGAAGAACGTGAGTACTTATGATTGTATGATTTTCATTTTTATTTAAAATACGTATTTCTATAATTGCATACCTAGACGAATTACAATTCACTGAAGATGTGTACAAAAAAGTTATTTTAAGGAGTCAATTTAATCTGTGTTACTATACTGTATAGTGTATATATGATAAAATATATTTTTGACTTTTAGTTTTATAACACCTGTGAGTTGTGACACGTTTTATTATATTGCATGGTTCCATAGTGACAGACAGAAATCAGAGATATAGTTTACTTTTATTTACTATATACATTTTACAGTTTCTGAACTCGAAATTCAGTCATTAAGAGAGTCTGATGGTAAAAAAAAGAAAAAGAAACACTATCAAGAAAAGAAGAAAAAGAAAAAACACGTTCATATCGAAGACACATTGACTAGCGGTGATTCGCCAGCATCAGATTCTGATAAGGAATCGGATGATGGAAAGTCTAGAGATGGTTATTCTAGCCCGGACACTGGTAATTATTTTATAAGTAATGTAAATTAACGAACCACAAACTTGTCAGAAAAATTCAATAAAATGATTGGTAATTTCCTTCAAAAAAAAAATAAAAAAAAAAAAAACATTATATAAAAAAAATTAAAAATAATATTGTTTTTTAATTTTATGTGATTCAAATTTTAAGTAATATAAAAAACTTCAACGAAACACGTTTTGAACCATAATGAGAAATGCATTATTTTCCTGAGCACAGTATCGGCCTTGCACCTAAAAAGGCTCAGGAGTCGGGATACGATTATTTAAAATAGCCCCTAAAAATTTCCAATCCGATTATCTAGTAGGATGAAATTTATTAGAATTATAAAAATAACATACCTGCAGTATCGATAGTCGATTGTCAGTTATAGGTAAAAATAATATATATTAAGTTAAAATTGCATACTATTAGGTAGTTACATATTATGTATTTATAATAAATCAATAATTCAAAATTTTTTCAAAATTCAAATTAATGTTTATCACATGTAAATGACAATATTAAATTATAAAGTAGTACCTAGCTTAAGAAAAATTAGATATGGTGATTGGAGTTTGTACAAAGAAATTTCTGGTAGCAAATTGTATCTAGTTAGTACTTATAATAATAGGTATTTTATTAATTTCTCTTATAGTTTTCTTATGCACAAAAAATTACCTAAAATTATAGAAAATTGGTTAAAAAATGCGTTTGACTAAATTGATTTTCAATATTCTATTCTAAATCAGAAAATAAAAAACGTTAGAGACAAAGTATTGTGACAGCTGTAATAACCATATTGATATAATATATTTTCATTATTATGTTTATTGTAATTACGAATATATTCTAGTTGTTTTATAATAATAATTTTAATAATAATATGTAAATATTTGAAAAAAACACAAATAATTACATAGCCATAGTGTCCCATGAAGTATTGAACTGGGACCTCTCAGATATTCTAATTTACATATCTGACGTCATCTACCTATTTTCCTGTAAAAATATTGTTACCTATAACAATACTGTTCTGTGTTTATAAATAGGTATACGTATTACTTAATAATAATAATGATAATAATATGTGATTTTTCGACCAGAATAATAAATTTTGAATTTACGATCATTTTTCGATATGCCCAATTGTTTTTCAAGTACAATCTGAACCCTAGTTATTATTAGTAAATAATGATTACTTTCGCTTGAGATAGGCCTAATGTACAATCATTAATAATACATGATGTTTGTTCAATTATTGTTGATAATGCTCGATTTTTGATGCTGGTATAAGAACAATTGTGTTTCAACTTGAGCAAAATTAGAGTCATAAGTATGGCAATTTTCAGATTTTTTTTAAAACCGTTAAATTGTCAATATTCGTATGAATTCTAGCCAAATAATCTATTTTTTTGGCGACACTACTACTAAAATTTATTTTATTTATCGGCGCTGAATTTATCAAACATATACACGAAATATTTGGAAATTAATTTCCAAAAGAGTTACAATTGTTTAAAATATGCTAAAAAAGGTTGTTTACATATATATGCAATATATTGTACGTCGTATTTGGAATACTGGAAAAAAGCCCCGAATTGTATTCGAAAATATTGTTGTAATTAATTTTATTATTAGGTATTATGTCTCTAAAATCAATCTTTAATAATTTATTATTTGCTCTCTAAATAAATATATTTTTTTAAAAACAAATGTTATGATTACACAACAATAAAATATGGTTAATACCTAATGCATATAGGACTATTTTTAAATTATGTACTTTTAAAATATATTGAAATAGGTATTTATAAATAACTGGATTTAAATTTTTATTGAAATTTCATAAACATTGCTTACACAGAACCCCTTAAAAATTAGGTGTGTAGTGTCCTCTTAATATTAATATAATAATATAACATATTTTAGAATTTTTCAAATTCTATATTTAGTTTGAAATTAATTCGATATTTTAAATGTAGGAATTATGGTCTATGGGTTAAAATTTAAAATTTCTATGACTATTATTTTCGAAATTGCAACAAAATAATGATAATTTTCGTTTTAAGATATAAAAGAGCAAATACTTTGGATACGGATTTTCTATAATAATAATTGTAATATTGTTAAAAATATTCGAACTTATTTGTATGTTTTAGTTTCATTGAAACGTAAGGTTTAACTGTATAATATTTGTAATTACAATTTAGCTATACAAATGGCCGACGAGGATGGACTAAAAAAACATTCCGAAAAATTATTCAAAAAAGTAAAAGTAAGTATGTACCTATAGTGCGTATACACGTACATAATGCGTTTTTAAACAAAGTCGAATCGCATAATAAATAACGTAATGAAATTTTCAAGTAAATATGAATCATGATCGTACGATATTAATTGAATAATAATAATTTAATGATAATAATTAGAATTTTCAATACTTTCTATCGACTTGTTCAAATGAACAATTCACTCGGTATAATAAGTGATAAGTTATAATATATAGACCACAATAGGTAATTTTACTAATACACTTATACTATTATTTAATATTTTTGCTAAAATCGATTAATATTGATAATTAAAATGTAAATAATATTATATTATTTTTATCGTACGAGTATACATATACACTGTTGGTCTGTTGGCTGTAAAAAATACGTGATCATTACGCGTGTATATAATGTCATGCGTTGTTTTTGCGTTTACACAGGTGATTCAAGAGAAAATAATAACATTACCGGAACTCCACGTGCACTTTGGATGTATGATGATTGGCAATATCGACGCGAATCTGAAATATCTATATTTCGTTAAGAACACGAATTGGATAGTTCCAGCGTACGACCACGAGGAAGAAGCGGATTTCCATATGTCCGGTCATTTTTTAATCGGAAATAAAACCGGATGTTTGATCAAAACGATGGCAGAGGAACTGGAACACGTTTGGATACCATCTGTACAAAAGCTGTTAATCGATCCGTTTTCGCACGACTGTGTTACTGCTCGCAATCAAAAAAATGTCATCGGAACGTTGGCGTCGACAAGCAGCGTGTCGTCGACATTTGTGCGAATAACCCGCGAAATCAAAGCTCAGCACGATTACGAAATTCGTAAATAACATAATACAATATAAATATATGTATATATTCCGGTCAATAAAGGATAGCACATTAGTACACCATATAGTACATTGCTAGAGAACCGTATATAAATCCTGAGCGCTCATTGGCTACATTTCGTTTGAGATAACACAGTGCAGTACTGATGATGACTGGAAATTTTGAAAATATATTTTACGAGTAATTATTACCATAGAATAAGGATAAGTATATATATATATATATATATAAGTAATAAATAAGTATTTATTACTTAATAACATTAAAATTAAACCGTGTTAATAGCATTAGTTTTGTTTTTTTTGTTCTTGTTTAATCGGACTGAGATTGTAAATTATCATTTTTCAGTAACTTAATTAATGTATTTAATTAACTTATTTAATGAAAAAAAAAAAAGTCAGTGATTAACTATTATTAATCTAGTTTGATAAAATAAAAATTAAAAAGTAACAGTACCTACAAGTAATATAATGAATTAAAAGAATACACATTATATGATACGTTTGCCGTGTTAATACATCTTAACGTCGTCATCCTACATTTATAATAGTTAGTCCATGGCTAGATCTAAAATAATATGCTGTTCTCAGAAATTCAATCCATTAAGAATGAAGGGAGTTCTTAACAGTACTATAACTTGTACTGTGTTATCTCAAACGAAATGTAGCCAATGAGCGCTCAGGATTTATATACGGTTCTCTAGCAATGTATGGTATACTAATATGCAGCCGGGTACTGTCCTGCAGCAGTTTTAGTGGTCAAAGTGAACATTTACTGTGAAAATATACTGTTCGGACATTGTCCGGAAAATACACACAAATGAAATACTGCAAATGAACTGTACATATAAATTATAAGCGGCGAACTGAAAATTTTCTTATGACACAATTTTCATTTTTCTATCGTCATTTACAGTTTACACTTCCATTGCGCGGCTCACTCTCTCACTCACCAGAAAATTTATAAAGCTCGCGTATTTATAGTAAACTATAATTTTTTTTCGAATCAAGGGAGTGGAATCGAATAGCTCTTTTCAATTGAGACATATACTTCAAAAAAGGCTCTTTGTCTCGGCCACTGAATTCAGTAGGTATTATACGGAACGTAACGGGACTATTTAACAAACGAAATGCACATTTTTTTTTCGTTTCATTTAATTTTTCTTACATATACCTGCTTACTCGTAAAATAAATATTTTATTTTAATAAAAAAAAATTGGCCATTTTGTAAATCAGATTTTGAGATTTTCAATTTTTTTCAGTTATGAAAAAGCAAACGTGAATATTTTCTTCGCTTATAAATGTTGATCAAAAATATCAATTAAAATTTGTGTTCAATCTTTATAAATGTTTGCCTGTGATATGGTTATAATACAAAATACAGTTTTTATCATTAAAACCACATAAACTGCATTTGAATTTTGAATATGTATAATATTATGAATTATTCACATTTTAGTTAAATTAAAAAAATAAAAATAAAACAAATGACTGAATCTTAATAGGAAATATTACAATTTAAATTTATTTTAAAATAAGATTCACAAAGTAGCTATTTAAATTTTTTTTTCAAAGTTTCTAAATATCTTAACTATAATACAAGAGTGTAATAATTATTTAAAAAAGAAGGACTTTAAAATAGTAAATAAAACAAAAGTTATTGCGTATTTAGTCAAATAGTCCTATCATACACCAGCCAAAATAGATATTACACCAAGATAAATCGACATTAATAAATAAAATAATAAATGAATAGACAAATATACCCCATTCCTTCCTCATTCTGAGGCTGTTATTGAAAATATATAAATATATTACCAAATTTAATAACAGTAAATCTAGTACCTATCATAAAATCATCACATTTCATGCAAAACGAAATAGATTTATACAAGTAAATGTAATTTATAGCTATTATTTCATATTTGATTATATTTTTGCATCGATATAATTTACATTACCTACTTATTTCAAATCGCAAAACTTCTCAGATAGTCCAGTGTTAGGTATGTAAATATTACTGCTGCCCAATAATTATTTTATTACTGAATAATTTTCAAGAATTTTAACTATTTTTTAATGTTTAAAATATGAAGATCAAGTAAAAATTTATATTGTTCATGTGCACGTTCGTCGTTGGTAGTTTAAATTGTTCGGACAATATAACAGAATGACCGATCAAAGTAAAAAATGAGAACAACTTTTTACTTTGTCCATATTAACTGTAACATAATATATGTATATAATAATATCTTTTTTTTTTCAACCAATGATAGAGAATTATGTTACAAAATTATTAGTTTGCTGTACACTTTCTTTTAAGTATGTATTTAATACATTTTTAGTTGTCGGAGAACGTCCAGACGACTACGAAAAACGACTAGATTCTATCGACTTGGAAGAAATCGTATCACTTAGTGAACTTTTTATACTCGAACCGTTACCATTACATGACGTAAATGAACAGCGGATTTCGTCAGAACCTTTGAAACAAAATTTTTTGACAGAATTACAATGTTTATTAGATAAATTAAAAGGGTATAAACATAATATGTCTTATTAATAATTTTATTATATATATATATATATTCATATTTTATTGCAGATATTGCTGACAGTAATTTTAATTTTTTAGGGAGGGTGAGCAATGTGCTTATTTTAGAAGTAATTGAAGAGATAATTCCCTATAAAGGAAAATGTTTATACTTTTTATTCACCTGGAAAATAATACCTACAAGCATAATATGAGAACCTAGTTCTAGATTATAAATATTAATACTTAATTTAAAAAAAAAAAAATTAGCACTAAACTTGCAAATATTCTACAAACTCAACTTAAGTCATTGAGTTTATGATTATTTTTTTAGAATCTAACTTGAAATAATAAAAAGAATATTCTTTTTTCTAAAAAAAAAATTATACGTTTATAATTGTTTTTTTTTTAATATATTTTAATTTTTTTAAATTGCAAACCATAGTGTCAACTTTATATTTTTCAATGTATTTATATTGAATATTACAGTTAATACAGTTTATTATTTATAAGTATACTTAGTATTTTACGTTTAGAGAAACTTGCAGGACAGATGAATATTTTTTAAACTCCTGCATTGTTAATCCTCGTCTCTTATAAACTTTAAATATTAATAAATTAAAATTATTAGTTCAATATTTGATATTTGTACATTGCAACTATTAAAAACATATTTTGTATTGGTGGGTGGACAATTTATAATTTTTTTCAAGAAGATAGGTATTGATTTAAAAATTAACTTAGACATATATAGTTATACACAAATAAGCAATAACCAATATATTAGTGTGAGTAAATTTTTGGAGGGTTTAACACAAAAATCTATATGTTAAAGTAGTTAAGTTCTATATATTTTTAGTGCTTATATTTATGGAAAAATAAATCAACTAGTGGAGTTAAAATGTTTTAAAAATTAATTTTTTACCTCAACAATAATTAATGCATTACATATGTACCTATATCATTGCTTTGTTTAAGTTAAAGTTATTTTGTATATTAAATTACTATATTATATTTCAGGACAATAGATTACATGGTCAAAAAGCAATCATTGAATGTGACTGAATATTTGAGTGGTTTAACTAAAGACAATATAGACGAAATAGCTGTAACTCTTGAAAGAACTCCTGCTATGATTCTGCAATGTGTTAATATATTAGAAAATTGGAATTCAAAAATGAAAACTCTATGTACTAGTATTATCGAGGTATTTACAATAATAATTTTAGGTTATAAGTACCTATATTGTATTATAAACCGAAATTGTAATTCGGAATTTATATTATTATATCGCTGTAATTGTAATTATGAAGTGATACAATTCCCGTAAAATTTTTTATAAATATACATTTCGTTTTTAAATAATACATAATATACAGTTTGAAGAGCGAGAGACCATCCATTCAGAATTTATATTTTGGAGAAACTGCGAAACATCGGTACGATCAATTGTAGACGAACTCGAGTCTGAAGATACAAAATTATTTTTAGAAGTTATAGACAAAACCTCAAACACCACACAATCGATTAAAAGCATTTGGGACGAATTTAAAAATGTAAAATCGCAGTTTATTCGTTTGTGTGGCTTGGCAAAAGACAATTTAAAATATATTTCACTCATCATGGAACATTATAAGGTATACTTACTTCTATCAATAATCATAAATAATAATGCCGTAGAAGACCTATTAACTAAATGGACTGCGCTTCGAACCAATACACCACTCAGATAACATCTGGGACTGCATCACTCTTTCCAAAAATTTGTTTTTCCATTCAACATTTTTTTGCCAATGTTAAAGTTTTACTAACAACCAGTTTTTCCTATTTCAATATTTTCCATTTAGAAAATGTAAATGTTGGTTATACTCGATTTTGGAGAATGATGTAAATAAATTCAATAATTGCATATATTTTTTATATACCTATATGGTGTTTTACAACAAATCGGGAGATTTTTTGAATTCTCCGAGTGGTTAGTTTAGGTTGCCCGGTTTTTAAGTGCAACCAAAAGAAAAAAAAAAACCGTATTTAATTTAACCTGTTTCCTTCTCGACGTAGTGTTTCATAGCAATTTTCCAAATTCAGGATAACCGATAAAGTAGTTTAAAAAGTTATTTATCGAGAAACATAGTTGTGATAGTAGTTTGATAATATGGCACCTACTCATTTTTTGCAAGTTACATTTTTCCATAGTAAAATTATATTATTATAAAATACAATATTTCCAATGTATAATTTTAATAATTTTTATATAGTGCTAAAATTAGTAGCAACCAATGACATCTGATAAGCCTAAAAGGTATAATGGAAGAAAAAAATTAATTTTTCACTCGTTGGTTCCATGATAATTGTGATAATTGCTCTTATTAACAATAGATTATTTTACCGACTAAATTGTTATCAAATTTTTTTGTAAAATGTTATGATAATAATCATAGTAACAATGGAATGGATAAACTTTAATATACGTAGTAGATTTTATTCCACAATACCATTTTTTAATTCAATAGTTTTAATAGGCAAAGAGTTGGGAAGAAGCAGTCCATTTAGATAATAGGTTTATGGCATGACTGTATTGATATTCATGTAGCGTATTTTATGTAAAGTTAATGTTTATTTCGGAGGCTTATATTCGAATTTTCGTTAAGAAAAAGAAGGAAAGGACCTTTGAAATGAAACGCTTTGAATAGATGAATTTCTCTGGCACCCTCACCTTCGAATTTTTTGAACCAAACCAGGGGTTTTCGATTGTTCTTCGTTTGTTCTCGTTTGTTCCGATTTTATTCCCGACTTATAGCCGATTTACGGCGAGTATGCTGGGGAAACGCTAGCAACCCTCTTTCCGAAATTTTTAACAAAACCCAGGGTATTCATTTGTTCTTCGTTTGTTCTGAAAATTTCGTCGTTTGTTTCGTCTTTGTTCCTGACTTATAGCGGGGTTTAAGTTGCGAGGGAGGGGGGGGGTTGTTATAGTACCTATAGTTGTTATAATAAAAAGTTACGAGTTTTTAGAGTGGGTTACGAGGGAAATAGATATTATTTGTTTTATTGTCATATATAAGTCTGCCTTTAAAATTTGTTGTTATGGTTACCTACATGAATATTTAAAAATAAAATATACTAAATTTATGTATTTTGATATATTATTATCTATATGAAAACTTCGTAACTACATATTTTGTATATTACATAATCTATGTAAATAAATATCTAATAGTTTTCTAAAATCCAAACTTTTGAACATTTAGATAATCGTGTATAAGGCATGTATTTTTATAGACTATATGAATATTGGTTATAATATTGTATATCATGTATGCACAGAGCCGTGCCCGAGAGGGGGGGCAAGGGGGCCTGAGCCCCGGGCTCAAATTTTATGGGGGCGCAAAAAAAAAAAATAAACAATTATTTAAATTGCTGCACAAAAAAAAAAAAAAAATTGATACGGTTATGAGTAAAATGGATGGTATAATACTATTATTATATAATATATTATAATAATACAGTATGCATTATAATATATGTACACATATTTTTTACTAACTAAGGGCCGATTTTACCAACGATTTTAATCACGGTTAGCGATATTAATCACGATTAACGTTAGTTTAATCAGTGGTTGGATTTCACCACATTCAGTTACAGCTTAATCACGGTTAAATACTAATCAGCCATTTTTGGGCGGTTAGCATACTTAAT
>JAIPRL010007402.1:0-23645 GCA_025469235.1 Pemphigus obesinymphae
TATAAATGTTCCTCGGGATTTTACAAATATTAAATCTGTGTTAGAAATTGATATGTGTGTGTCCCTACATGTTAACATTTATTTCGTTAAATCTTTTTGTCATGTGTGTGTGTACGATATCATTACAGTAACATCAACATTAATTAATGTCCTTTTAGATTCTGAGCGAAGCGAGAAATGTATTAGTTTTACGATAATTGGGCGTTTTTTTATTTTATTTTAATTTTAATATTTATTTTTATATCTGTACCTAAAAATTCTACCAAAAGGAGTACTCTGACCTTTGCAAGCTTATTCGAATTTTAATAGGTAGCAATTTTCATCTAGTTGGTACTTTAGAGAAGTCATTTTTCGATTTTTAAAATATTTTTGATAATCGCATAAGAAAAACTATCAAAATATTAACATAAAAATCGGAAAACACGTTTGTGGTAAAATTCTTTATAAATCCGAAAATATTGATGCTGGAGTCATAATATTTTCACAAGAAACGTATAAACGTGTATACATAAAATATTAATACAATTTTCGAAAATTTTAATCAATTTTTAGTATATTTATGGCAATATGCAAATTTAAAGAATGTATTTTATTAAAGGCTTAATTAAATTTTTTAAGACCTGAAAATCTCATAAAGTGTTAAAATATGTTATTCTAGCTACAAAAGAAAAAAAAAAAATTTGAAAATTGGTAGGTACAATATTTTTTAAGAGCCATTTAAATTTTTTTTTTTTACCCATCTTTTTTCGACATTTCGGTATGAAACGTGTTCGTATTTTGGGAAAATTATGGATCTATAAACTTGAAATTTTCACTAAATATGTCGCTCAATTTATAATAGTCAACATTTTGGGTTTTAAAACCTGAAAATTTAATACAGTATTAAAATAAAGTCATTTTAGCTATTATATAAAAAAATTTCAAAATCGATCGATACAATAATTTTAATTAGCTATTTCATTTTTTTTTGGTAATATGTATTATTTTGATATGAAATGTGTTCGAATTTCGGGGAAATAATGGATCTATAAACTTGAAATTTAATTCATAATAGGTACTTTATAAAAAAATTAGATTTTTCGGAAATTTTTTTTAAATATATATTTTTCAATCAAAAAAATAATGGTGACGTCAGAATTTGTCGGTCAGACTTGGTTTTAAAGTTATATCAAACTGAAATTTTATTATTTTATCAATTTTTTTTGAGATATATATTTTTATATGTTTTGCGACAGTTCTGCGTGGGGTCCTTGGCTGGCATAAAATCCAAATATATTTTCGCACTTTTTCAAATATAAATTATTAGTATAATCTGCAATAATTGTCAAGTATATCCATCGAAGCTTCGCTCAGAATGTTTTTTTTTAGAAAAAAAAAGATTTATCATTGCTTTCAAATTCAATATTTCCCGTCATCATTATCCTACCCAACGTGCAAAGTTCTTTCTGGCTTTTTTATTATTGTGGTTTTTCTATGCGGTTAATATATGATTACTGATCATACTAAAGTACAACAGTTGAACCTTATTTTGTGGTTGGAGTTCGCCTCCCCTCCCCATAACTGTTATTATAATTATTTTGTTATGTTATAAACTAAAACCAGTAACCTTTGAAAAAGGACACGGTTGGTAATAAAAATTATTGATTATATAAAAAAACCTACCATATTTTTTCCGTTATGCAAGTATAACAATTGTTAGCGTATTACCTTGGTCGATATCTTAATAATATTATACGAGGTTTATAGGGCAGGAGAAAATAAATACGCGCGCCTGGAATATAAATGGATTTATTTAAATAACTACTGTTTGAGAAAGGGATGAATGAAAATGCATTATATTACAATCCACCGGGGCATATGATAATAAAATGCTTTAGGTCGTCGTATATTCGAACCTATACAAATTATTAGAATAAGACAATAAGTAAAATTTTTTTCAATATCAGAGTTAAACTTTATTTATTCGTAATACGATTATATATTATAGTAACATGAGATTTACGACGCCATTAATGATAAAGCAGGACGTGTTGATTTGTCTATATGACTCGATATAATTTTGATATAGTACAAAAACATATATTCACGTATATACAACTACTTTGAGCGCAACACATTTAGGACGCAACACCTTATGATATGTGAAATTTCTTTCGAGTTTTCTTGTACGTATAACTGATTTTGAGTATGGTACTTTATAAATAGAACCTCTTTCAAGTTTACTTTGTGTATATAAAATGTATGTACTTCACCAGGATCCACGAACAAAATTTTCGAGAGATATTGTTAATTAATTAATTTTTTTTAAATTCTGTCTGTGGAGAAAAATGGCCTTCGCTTTTTTAGAAGTCAGTATTAGACCACTAAAATGTTTCGGACGAATAGTTGCACAAATTAAGTAATCAAAAAATTGGTCGAACCTACTCTTCTCGTATTTTTATACGAACCTAAAATTCGCTTCCCTCGGCGAGTTTATTCGATTTCACACAACATATATACATATACATATATATAAATTAAATTTAAATATTTACCGTATTTTAATTGTTATTGGATTGTATACCATTGAAATAAAACATTTTGAAAAATACTACGGATGTCGACGATTTTAAATACATTTACCGTGAAATATATCGGGTGTAATAATATATAATAATCGGTCGAACTTATCGGTATCGAGTTTTTATTTAACTACACTGTTGCAGGTAGAAATGTTCGAAATTCCGATTATTTATCGTAAATAAATAATAATAAATTTTACCCGAGTCTATTGGTTATCATACGTTACAATCATATTACATGCGTATACATTTAATTAAAATTGTCAAATATAATACAGAATGCTGACCATTTGAAATAAATTTAGATACTATGAAATAGAAAAACGCCGTGAATTATTCGGTCCGAGTTACTCTGTTCTCTCGGCCATCGGGTTTTCACATTATAATTCACTATTATCGCCTGCAGGTGGAAACGTATGGATGCCTCGATAAAACGTCATAATAATATGGCCATAGAACAACAGAATCGAAACTGCTGGGTGGCCTGGGATCCGGACTATATATTAGTAGAAATTATTCGGATCTGATTGAATCGGATGTTAATAACTATACGTCATAAAAATAATTTATAATCTCGGCTGCCAGTCCGGCCTCCGCAAAGTGATTAGGGTCACTACAATATGTTATCGTTAATCGTGCCCTTTTGATTCATATTAGACAAATATCCCCAATGCAGTCCGTTTATCGCTGAGCGTATAATTTCAAATAACTTAAAATTTCAGCCCCCGTGCGTTCGATATTAATTCCAAGCCACCGTTGTCGAGAACAAAGAATTGTCGCACAGTACGACCTCCGATAAACGTTCGTATACGTTTAATACGGACTCATCTCGGGGCATTATGCAAAACTCACAATTTAATAAATAAATAATAAAATTTATGGACATTTTGTCAGGAAAACGGTGATTATGTATCGAAAAATTCCCGTTATCACCACGGTACCACGCATTATTGCCGTATAGCAAAGACGCGATTCATGGAGATTGCGCCGGGAAACTTCGAATGATCGGAGAAAACTCAAAAATATGGACAAACGGAAAACGGAAAATTGTAAACCCAACGCGAAATATTGATAAAAAAAAGTAAAAAAAAGTTAAGTCTTTTTCATAGAAAAATGGCTAAAATCAGTGATGTGTCAATACTGGGTTTTACGAGGGATCGTACGTACAAAATACGTCATGTATCGCTCACCTCCACCTAACCTCATTCGATCACATCAGTAGAATGAAAATGATATAAAGTTTGTATTTTAACTCTGATGTAAAGCGAGTCTTTTGGTTATACCTACTTAGGATCTTTTGACTGGTTTGTCTATGTGTAGTGTATAACGTATCTTTTCGTCGTATGGTCCGGGCGTTCGAGTACCTATTTATATTGTTTATTTTAACTTTTTTTGTACAAAAGTTCTGTATAGTTTTATTTTTGAATATCTAATTTATAATTCACGTATAGTCTATTTGTAAGATTAAAATTTCCGTACATATACAGTACGCAATTGACTCCCGAAATAATCAACTCCTAATTTACCAATCATTATCATTACCAAGTTCACTTATCTACACACTAAAAATGTAAAATTATTTTTTGGCATTTTGTGTATAGAAATTTATTTCAATAAACACGATAATATGTTGGGTGGAAAAAAGCTGATTTTTTTCGTATCTATATTGTGTATCTCGTAGCAACCAAATTATTTTACGTTATTTACATATTCATTGTCTACATCATTATACGAGTAGAAATAATAATAATAATATTTAAACATATTTTGAGTTAAAAATCTGAATATTGCTAATAGGACTGAATATCTCGTTAGCGGTTTATATAATAACTAGGTAACGATTATTTTGTCAAGTGAAGTATGGATATGGACATTAAAAGTAAAAAAAACAAGAACAAGAATAAGAACAAGAATAAGAAGAAGAACGTCCGGCCTACTCAAAAAATAAGTATGATCTGAATTAATTAAATATATACACTATAAAACGGGTTATTTTTTTGAATTGATTTACACTTCATCGATAATATTTTTCGTAGAACATAAGAACAATCATAGGGAATGTTTTAATTCAGAGTCGATAATACCGAATTTAAAAAGGAATAATTATTCGAAAAACGTAAATTCGAATAACCCTAATAAATCACATCAATTGTCGATCAAGCCGGGTCCAAAGAGCCCTATAAAACATATAGTTCACATTTACGATAGCCTGTCGAAAACTTGCACTTCTTACATGCCTCAAAAAGTCGAAGAAATCGAATATCAATTAAATCAACCAATTTTAATAAATTATCTACAGACCTTTAACGGTAAGTCAAAATTCAAATATATTTCACTAAATTAAAAACAATTAATTTTTATTACCTGTCTTATGGTTTTTATTCATGTACCTACAAAATGATATTGCACTTATTACTACTTCGTCTAATGTTCAAGATTTCCCGTCTCAAAACCAGAAAGTTCTGACTAAAATTAAAGTAGATTTAAATACGAACGACGATCATTCTTCGACGGAAAGCATGACTTTAGGGAAGAAACAACTTATATACAAAGAAAACAGTGACTTGGATAGCAACGGAGTACCAGATTATGAGGCTAGATTATTGGCTCTCAAAAAGAGAGTAGTGGTAATTTGTTTTATTTAAAAGATGCTATACAACTATTTTTTATTTCTGGATAATTTTCTGTAGATGATATTGAAAAATAAAGCCATCTAGTTTTCCAAAAATTTGCAAAATATTTTTAGACAATAATTACTTATTATTACGCAATAATACAAAATTTTACCTACCTATTGAAATAAGACTATCTAAAAATGATTTTAGAATTATATTGAAATATCTTTCAATCTTTAATTTTTCCTCAAATTTCCATATAGTTACCTATATAGAACCCCTTAAATACAAAATGTATAGCGTCCTCTTAGTGTCTAGTAGAATTTGTTAAAAATGCATTTTTGGATTTAATCATTAAATTAACTAAAGGTACATCAAGTAAATTCTATACCAATTTACAATAGTTATAATTTATAAACACTAATTTTCAAAATGAAAGTCCATTATCCCATTATTTTATTTATAAAAACGGCATTCCAAATTTTAGGGCTGTATTCAAATGGTAGTGAAGTACCTATTACATTTTATATATATAAATTTAAATTAAATATTATTTATATTTAATTAATAAAAATTTATAAATTAAAGACATTTAAAATAAATAAATAAAAATAAAAATACCTATATATGGATTATTAAAAACAAAAACGTAAATAAAATGTACTTTTCTTGTATTTTTTGGGGGTAAAAAAATTATCAATTTAAAAATATTATTTACTTCAAATAATTATTAATATGCGATTTTATTGAAATCTTTCTAATATATGTTTTCAAATACAACTGAAAAAAAATACATATAAAATAGTATTTGAGTACCAAATAAAATTTTAATTCAATTTTTTTGGATATTTTATTAAGTTGAATTTCGCAGAATAATTTGTTGTAATTATGACAAAATACGGTTAATTATTTTAATTTAATTAAATTTAAATGTGTTTTCTAAGCCTTTGGTCGAATCATAACATATTGTATACATTTTATACAAATTTTAATATAATTGTTGCCTATAAGAAAAACCATCTGGTCGATGATAGTATGTTTTATTTAAATTTCAAGTTTATTTAATATTATAATATCTGTGAAAAGTATAAACAATTTTTTCGTCTAATTCAAAAGTAGTGGACAGATTTAAAATTGTTCATAATTGGTATTTTAATAAATCTAAAATCGAGTAGCAATATTGGGAGTCTGGTGATCAATTATTATTTAGTCAATTTAGTGTATTCTCAAATCTCAGTTAGTTTGATTCTACCTAATAACTACTATGCAAGTGAATCCTTAAATTTTATCCTTAAAGTTTTAAATTTACAAGATGAAATTATCATTTCTAGATCATGAATGTCAACTATAAAAAAATGGAATCGCTTAGAAAGAATCTTGGTATAGACGATGAACGTACACCAGAATTCTCTCCGATTACTCCATCACAAAGTTCGTCAGTTCAGGAAATCGTACCGCTATTTGTAGAGCCTACGTTTGAAATGCCAACCTACAATGGTGAACATGACAGTGCCACCGATAATAAGTCTCAGAATTCAGTATCTAAATGTACAACGAAATTATCAGCTCTAAAATTGAGATTGACGGTAATAGTTTTAAAAAGATTCGATTAAAAAATAAATTTTTACGCGTTATATAACAATATTAACAGGAAAACAATACTGTATGGTATTAACGAATGTAACTGCTGTAAAAATGAATTAAAAAACAGGCCCACGACTTATACTATTTTTAGTTTTTACTATTTTCTCAAAGTTTTAATTAATGTTTGATAATAATAATACACTGATATTATGATGAACAAATTTTAACAGTGAAAAATTGCGTGTTACATTATCGATAAATTTTCTTTTCAGAATTTCTTCAAATTCTTTTATCGTTCATCTATAGTAACAACGAATACGGTTAATCCAAAACAATCCAATGATGTCACGGTGAAAAATCAGTTAGAACCTTTTTCTGGCAAATCTAAGTCAAAAAGATCATGGTTTTCAGCAAGAGTACTGATCAAGTTTATATATTTATTGTCATTTGTGACCCTCGTTAAAGTTTTGCGAAAATTATATACTTAATACCTCCAATGTATACGGACAATATTATTTTGAGTCTAACACGATTGGATACTTTTACATTTTGTACACCATAAAACGTTTTTCGTATATAAAAATTATTATGTAATAATTCTAAATAAATATTATACTTGAATTTTGATATATAATGAAATTTTGATTGCATTCCAATCCTTAGAGTTTTTGTTGAGACACAACTTTTGTGATCAAACATCGGGACACACACATACTCGTTTATATCGAACTTAATCAGTGGGCGTAAGTCGCTGGTTTGTGGTATAAGTCTTATTAATGCACCTATATATTTATATCTTATGGTATTTTGAAACAGTAAATATAGTCAGATTCTCGTATTTTCGCTAAAAGGAAGAAAAGTTTTAAAAATATTTTCTCAGGAGTAGTGCACATTATGTTATGATATTTCAGGTAAAAGGAAATAAACTTGCTACAGTGTTACCTCTACGAAAACGTTGGATCACGGTAATATCTACATATGTTTTTGAACGGTATTACCAAAACTATTTTTCGAAACCAGAAATTAATTTTTCGCATTATTCCCAGCGGTGCATTTGTGGAGGGACGCATGGGGGACGAAGTTACTCTTCATATTTTTCATGTCTAACATTAACATTTCTTTAATTTTCTTTAATTATTTATAAAGAAACGCAGGGAATGCAGCGTCCATTTTAATTTTTATTTAACGTTATTTAAAAATGTCAATTTTATTGGGAGAAATAATGAAATTACGAAAAGTCATGGATTTTTTTTTGTCGCATAATAAGTTTTAGATAAAATTTATAATATACAATTTTTAATAGTGGATATTTCATGTACGTATCATAGATAATAAATATCTTCATTATCAATGAATGACTATAGTCTAAAATGATCGCGAAATCTCGGTAAAATCAATGCGACACCGATAAATTTTTTTGTTTACATTTAATTTTATTAGTGGAATGACAATTTGCGTTCTAGTTTTACTACTGATCACTGTTTTGGATTTTCCGTTGTTATATAGTAGCTTTTATTCGCATTTTAGTTTACCTAAAAGAAGTTTAATGGGTGTATAAGCTTTCAGATACTTTAAAGAAGTAAATTTTTGATTTTCACATTAAGTAGTTTTCTTAAGTGAACATAAAATATATACTAAAAATGACCAAAAGTTGTAATAAATCAGAAAGTATTAATATCGGACACATGAAATGTACACATTATCTACAGTAGTACTGATATATTGACGTATTGATGAGTATTTTACAAAATTTAATAAAAAAAATGTGTTGAAAAATTATATAAATTTTTCATTTTGGTCTACATCTACAACGTCCTTGATAATTCATTTAAAATTAATAAATGTTCAATTCTTTTGAAAGAGGAATGCCTTAACTATGCTTTCTCGAAAATATGTAACCCAACGTTGATGTAAAAAATATATTGTATTTTTATTTCTCTGTGCATGTTATATAATAATCTAAAAATGTTTTAAAAATGTCTCCCGGTTGCGAAACTTTGGGTAGAAAGTGTGGGGGACAAAGTCCTCCACGGCTTTCTTTTTTTCTAATATGTATCGGAACGCTGATTTTTAACCAAGCCCAGAGTCCATCGTTATTTTTTTTTCAATTCAACTACTGATTATTCTCATAATAATAAAATTAATTATTGTATAATAAAAGTTAAAATCAATATTATTAAGCAAATGTCTTTTAAAAATGTGTGAATATTCGATTATTATTTTCGGGAAGTTCAAATTAATATAAAATATATTTCTATTTAGCTTATAAACTCTGTTAGATTTAAAATTTAAATCTAAATTATTATATTTAATATAATCATACAAATATAATACTTAAAAATGCAATTCCGTAAGCCCGCAATAGAACGAAAACGATTGTTTCTGTTAATCGATAACTTCTGAATGTATGAGAAAAACGTATATATAATATATATAAATTAATTAAAATGAACGACCAGAAACGAACGCGTTCATATTTTTCGAGAACGTGAACGCAAACTTGTTATTTTTTTTTCGGATTGAACGTGAATGTGAACGAATTCAATTTTTAAGTAAACGTTCCCAACACTGATGTATAATAATATGTATTATGCAAGAATAGTTTGTTTATGACTACTGGATGTACGCAAAAAATCTGGTAATAATAATAGTTATTTATTTATACCCAGCTGGGCATATTCACGGATGGTATCAGATCGGACAGCATTAGAATAGAATATATTTAAGAAACGTATCCATTTTATTATATTACGAGTATATTCGACCATCTATGTTAAAAACTGCAACATCTCGCAAAAAAACAATAATTGTTAAATCAATTAATTTCGTTATAGTTTTTCATCAAATATGTATTGATTCAATAATATTAATTAGATTAGATGATTACATACTTGTATTATAACACAAATACAAATTAGTTAAATTCTAATCGTTCTATTGAAAAATTATGGATTAGGTACTTATATAAAATATTACGAATTGAAGCAGTTTTTCAAAAATGTATGCCTGGAAAAAAATGTAAATAAAAATAAAAATATCTTGTCTGTGTTTATAATTTGTTTTTTTTTTTAACCAATATATTATGAAGAGAAATCTTTAAATAAAACTATTCGATGGAGTAACCATAACTTAACCAATGGTTCAACATGGATAACATTTGTTGTCATTATTTGAGCTTGGAATATGATGCGCACTAAAAGTATACAAAAAGTATTAAATGTTATATTATTGTCAATAATGCTACTATAGATTGTCTTGATATTATGAATATACTGCTAAAGGATCACTTTTAAATCTAAAAATGACACATTATAGGTACCTGGTACATACCTACCTTTTTATTAATAAATAAAAAAGGTATTATGAAAGAAAAACTAATTTTTGACCTGTTTGTTTTATAGTATATGTAATACTTGTCACTAATTATTTAATAATTACTCCTGTTATCATATGTTTGTTTATAGTGTTATTAATAATTATAACAGTTTGAACAGTCATAGTTTATATGACGATTTTGAAGTTATTTTTTACAATACCTATCTACTCTTTTTTGGTTACCACGGTTATTTCTTGATTGATGGTTTCAATAAGGTGAGTAAAACACAAACAATTTATATAGGTGCATATCTAATATTATGTATTATTATAATTTTAAAAGTTTGTAATTATTAAAACACTAGCATTTGTTATGTTTATCAATGCGTACAGTGACTAGTGATTGACCAATATTGATTTTATTTTGAATAGTAAAATTAAAATAGGTTTTAAAAAGTAGATATTTTTAAAAATATTTAACTCTACTATATATAGGTTAAGTATATTTTTCAAATGTGTCTAAATGAAATCAATTTAATTGTGTTTTGGTCATGTATCTGAAAATCGTAAATTTAAATATGTTATATTTTATTATGTCATAAGTATAAACATTTCGTCAATTTGTTGTATTTTCGGAGTTATCGATTTGAGTATACTGCTAAATCAGGATTTTAGCATCAAAATTAGTCATAAGACATTTTTACCAAACGAAAAAAACAAGAACAAAAACGAAAATAAGGTTAAAAATTTGAGTATAAAAATATATTTAAGGATTACTTTAAGAATTTTACATGTATTCGATTATTCGCATAGCGAGGAATGTATTAGTTTTATAATGATGTAAATTTTTCCTAATGTATGAATAGCGTATATACATTTTACATATATAAGTAAGAGTTAGGAAGTAAGTTCATTCTAGTTGGTACTTAATAAAGGGCCATTTTTTGATTTTCTAAATAGTCTTCAAAAGCATAACGAAAAACTGCTATTTAATAATATGAAAAGTTGTTATAAATTGGAAAATAACAAATAAACTAGATAGTCATTGCTACTGACTATGCCTCCTATAGGTGATGTATAATATTTATTAGTACCAAAAAAGACCGAAAATTATCATAAATTAGAAAATTAAAATGTATATCAAATATTTACTCTAAAACTATGTATATTGACGTCATATTTTTGTATGTTAACCATATAAATGCTGAAAGTAATACTCACTACGAGTCATGTTATATAAGTAGGTACTCAGAATAGTTCTATCGAAAGAAATGTTTGATCATTGCTATCAATTTCGTTATATCCACCACCAATATTATACCTGACCAGCGAAGTGATTCCATCCCCTGCCAAACGGGTTGTTATTATTTGGATATAAAAATTTAAAATTATAAAACTTGTGAATATAACTACTAAAACCATAAAAAATAAAAATATCTAAAACTTTTGAAAATTCGTGTAGTTGTTTTTTATACCAGATGCCTCAATTAAAATGTTTTGATGTAGAGAAAGGATTTATGATAATAATAATAATTACCATTGTTTCGCGTGTATGGGTAACCGAGACGAATGTCGATTATCCGTACTTCGTATACAGGAATTCTATATATTATCTACCCACATAATAGATGACAGAACGATTACTTTGTTAATTAACTTGGCCAGAAGTTTGTAATCGCATAATATTTCAAGGAAATATGACTATTCATTATTTTGAAAAATATTTGTCGGGGTATTGCACCTACATACCTATTTGTTAGATAAAATAACTATATTTCTTTGCGTTTATCCATTACCTACATGTTAAGATAATACATTTTCGTATAACTACTAAACAGGAATTTAATTATATTTTAGGGATAATGTTTGTTATAGTTATACCTATCCAATAATTCACGTAAATATGTAATATATGCAAATCTAATTGCATACTTGTTAACAGATAAAATTGGGCTTTAAAAGTCAATATTTGTTAAAATAAAATGTAGTTTAACTAGTTTATTATAATTTCCTCAAGTTCAATTTACATATTGTTTAAATTGAAATTTAAATATTATGCTAATTATTAATACATAGTTATCTACTGAATATTTAAAAGAGAAAAGCGTGACCAAATTTATTACACTTTGTTGTATAACTTCAAATATTCGAATTAAATTTTTTTTTGAAATACAGTCAAGTTCAAATTATATTTTCCATTTTAGCCTTTAAGCTTAACAAGTTGAAATAATTTATCCTTAACTAATAACTTTTAACTGAAGGCCATTTCATTAATTTGCCCATCTTCTTAACACGCGTTTATGTAAATTTAAAGGTTTTACAATTTAAACTCAACACGATTTATTTATACTTTTGTCTTTGTTCGGTATATATAAGATCATTAAGTACCATGCCGTTGTAAGATATATTTATCAAAAGAAGAAGAAATTAAATTATTGAAAATGCAAAAGATAATATATAATTTCATATATTTTTTATGAATCAAGTATTATTTTCAAAATATATTGAAGAGGTACAAAAAAATTCGTCAAATTCAACTTGCGGACGATAAACAACTAATATTAAAATAATATAATCTAATTGAATTACAATTTCGTATTTTTATTTTATACTCGTGTACCTAAATGCATAAAGTAATATAATCATTATGTAAACGACAAAATAGTAATAAAATAGTAAGGAAAAAAATCCATTTAACTATATATCGCATAAATCAAACGATTTGAGGATAGTACTTACGTTAAAATTAAATTGAAATGTTTCATTGCATATATATATAAATACTTTAGTTAACATTTTAATAAATAACTAGAATACATAAACAACATCTTAAGCCTTATAGTCGTCAAAGCCACATGTGCATTATTTTACCGAAGAAAACTTTTGTTTTTTTTTTTTTTGTGTTCAACCATTGTCATTAAATTTTTTGTTTTTAAAGTTATTCATTTTGCAAGTTTTTCGGAAAATTCTTACAGGTAATAGCATAATATTTAGTTCTATTTGTGCTATTAAAATCGATCACGGTGGAACACATATCATTTTGTTGACTGATTTTGTGTAAAAATTTTGGTTTCTTAATTACGACTACAGTTGGAGAAAATTGTTTTCTTGTAATTATATTTTTTATAAACAAAAATCCAGATTACACAGTAATTGCCTACAGTAGGACCTAGTAAACAATAGTAATACTGTAAAGTAGGATTCGTCATTCTCATGATTTATTTAACCATTGTCACCGGGTTGAAATTTTTTTGAAAGTCCGATTATACGTATGATAAAAATTTACACGAGTATGTTGTGTAGTTGTGTATCGTCACGGCAATACATAAATAAATAATTACGATTGAGAAAAATACAACGGAAATCCGATGTTTTTGAATATATTTGCTATGAAATATAAAAATTATACGTACTTAGGCTATTCTGTGAATATGTTGGCCGCAAAAACAGTTATCGGGTTTTTATATAATTGCCACCAGTTGGAATATCCGATAAAACATCATACAATATATTCGTGAAAATCTCATACGGCCCATCGCACAATGCCCAGTATAATAAAATAGTCGAATTTACATATACCGTAATCTATTCAAATGAACGATAAAAAATGATAATAAATATTAAATAGCGATCGCCATTTTGTCCGGAAAACAATTACTTACGACATATCGATGGACATCCGTTATCACCGCACTTATTCACCGAAATTTTCGTTTACACGATTGAGAATATCTACGGGAAGTTCGATGAAAAAGAAAATATGAATAATAACGACAAGAATTACAGAGTGATATTAAGCGATATACGGTGTACTTTCTCCTCGGTGTTTTGGAAAATACGGCTAAATACGGGAGATCGGAAAACGGAAAAATTTCACACGGACAGAAAGATAGTCGAAAAAAGTAAAGAGAAAATACGAACCTATATCACTGGGAGGATGGAAAATGATACGGGGAATTAATAAAAAAATTAGTGATAAAAATCATGGAGCACATTTTTAGTGCAACACTATATTATATAAAATTGACATATCGATTTTAATAAAATATTTTAAAAATATTAAGAAAAAAGTTTTGAAATTGAATTTTGTTTTTGTCTAGATAAAAATGAATTTATCTTTTTTCTTTAGCTAGACATATTTTTAGTTTTTATTCGCAACACTAAATATCAGAAATATGCATTTCAAGAAAAAAAAAAAAAAATGTCAAAAAAGCGAGAATTTTCACATTTTACATTCTAAAACCGTGCTTTCTCAAATGTACATTCCACATTAATCCTTAGAATTTTGGGGACTTTGGGGTTTTATGGCATAAAAATACTAAATAAACGTATGATATGATGTCGAGTTGCGCAACACTAGGTTAAGTGTGTAATACCTAGGTAATATAATAGTGTACATGTTGGTATATACCAGTGTGTATCAAATCAGTTCCTACCGCGGTTGTTTGCGATACGAATTTGCGAATAAAAAGATTTACTTTGTCTCATGAGTAGGGATGATAGAAATTGCATATTTTTGACCATGCCTTCTATTTATAACTAGGTGAGTTCAAAATTTGTTCTATAACCGAGAGAATTCATATTTGTAGTTTATTTTTTGCACATTTTTGCATATTTTGGTGATTTTTTCAAGAATAGCATATTAACGTTTTTTCGTGCATATAAATGCAATTTTAGTATAAGATAATAACAATAATTGAACATAAACCCTGTAGTTTTAATCATACAGAGTTTACACTTCAAACGTAAAATGCAAAACGATATTTGTTAATGTATCGTATTATTATCGAATGGGTAGAACTTAAATTTCAATATAATAGTCAATAGATAACATATAAATACTTATCAAGACACTGGTGATTTTTGTCTTGCCTGTTTATGACGCGATTATTTTTCCTTTCACGACCGTCAAAAACAAAACTCAGTTCAGTCCAAATACAGTTATTAAATAGTGTAAATAATTAGCGAATAATAACAGTTTGTCATCTAACCGAACGTAAATGGTTATTGTACATTTTTTTATGCGTATTTTCTTTTTTGTGCGTATTTCCATGCGTTTTTCGCAAATTTTGCCTCCTAGGACTTCTCGTCCCTGGACTCATGAGCGAGGACAAAGTAACGTGGAGCAGTCGAACGGGTATATTTATCATGTTTTAACAGCCGAAATCTACATTGTATATTTTTATAGGTAGTATGATGTTTGCGAATATAAAAGAGAAAATATTGGTCTTGCGCATGAATGAATCGGCTCTGTATGCCGTCACGCCGACGATCACCGATGTGCGTGTGCGTGTGTGTTGGGGGAGGGGGGGGGGTTGTGGGGGTGCGCTGGACACAGACCCATTGACGTTAAGCTTTTATCATTTTCCTAGACTGCGATCACAATATATGCATACGAACATTGCCGCGGTATATATCTCATCCGGTCCATATGATTACGAACCAACGTATTTCTTTCGGATGTTATTTTCATCATATCGTTCAGTCCAGTTGTACAGCATCTGTGGTAGGTATAAACCGTCCGACGTCCGAATAATATTGTTTTTTTTTTTTTTTTTTTTTTTTTTTTTTTTGTGGTCTGACGAAAACTTTGTCGTACGAAATAAAATAATGGTGTAAATAGCGCGTTTAGATATTTTTTCAATTTCGCGAAAGATGACAGACGACGGATATTTATTTTGTTTTTTATTTATTAAATTTAACAATTTAACGGAAAAAATATTTCGCGATACAATTTAAACATATTTGGCGTTGGTAATTATCATTTCCCGTATTACATTTTACGTTAGCTCCTCGTACGTGTGCATATTATAATGGAAAGAGTTTAGAAAAATTATATTTAAAATAAAAATAGACAAATTACTTCTTAAAAGGGTTCGGTAGGCAGTTGACGGAAAATTGATAACGGCCTTAGCCTAAAAACGGCCGTATGCAATCCGTTGTCAAATTAGAATTATACAAAAACAGTAATTATTTCTATCATATCAGGTAATACCATATATTTGAAAGTCGAATCGTTGAACATACCGTGTTTTTATGACTTTTATAAATAACGATATATAGTATGTAAATTACGTCCTATTATACATAATTATTTTTTATCATTTTATATCATATTAGAATATAGTTCACTAAACATTTCGGGACATGATTTATTATATGTATTATTAAATCATGTTATGTGAGCTAATATTTTTAAGCAGGATTTTGAATTTAATACACACGAGATCCTAAAACTGAAATTAAAAATGTGCCTACCATAAATCCCTAAAAATGCACTAAAAATTAAATTCAAAGTCCTTAAAATGCACAGAAAAGCTAAAATTTTAATGAATAATAAAATCCAACTTTGACATTTTTTTATTAAATTGCAAAAATGTCTTGGATTTGATTAATGAAAAATTTAATATATTTACAAAAATTCTAAATTACGGTGATTGGATTTGAAATTTTTACCAAAAAATAATTATTCTTATGCTTAACTGACCTAGCCACGTTCCAGTAATATAAATCTATTAGGAATTGTGGGTATATAAATGGCCACGTATAAGTGTATAATAGTACACGATAGTAATCACACTGTGAAGGAAGGGACATTTTTTGAATTGCCACTTCACTTTCAACACAGAATACAGAATAACGGGCTCTGATCGATAGAAAAGTGTGATGTACACTCTGGTATATAACGTTGTAAAAGTCATTTTTTCGGATAGTCCAAAACCGAAATTTATGATTATTTATAAATTTATAACTGAAAGGACAGTGGACCGATCTTCTTGCTGTTTTAGCTTTTTCACCCCCCCCCCTCTTTTTGCAGAATGATCTTAATAATAATTTCCCACGTGAGACTTATGGTGGCCTCCCCCGGAGAATAACCTTACAATGAATTGTTGCTGAAACCGGTAGTGAATATAGAAAAAATCTAATTAATTTAAATTCGTCCCCTCTCTCGAAATTTACTTTTTGGGCATTCGTTATCCGCAGCCAGTTTAGCCCAGAAAAACGAATGTATGCTTAATAAATTTGTTATTTTTCAACTCGTAATAAACAGCTCCAGCGGAGTGCTGAAAAACTACATAACGTAGTATAATATGGCACCTATACCTATGTTATTACAAATAGATCGGACGCTCTTGGAAGGTATAGAATGTATACTCTAATTAGTATCCGGTAGCTGACAGGAGCCATTTGCTAAGACTGAAATCGATCCTTAACAAGTGGCGTCCGGGTTTGCGTCTGTTCTATTCGGGCTGTAGCCAACCAACAGCGAACTGTGTAGTTCGTTCTGATAATGATGTCTATGCATTTATAATCACTATAATATACACGGTTCCGATTTGTACGATTGAGGTTGTTTTATTACGTACAAACTGTATTATTATTTTATGATAAATATGTCTACCCTTGTAAAAACGTTTTCGATTTGATCTATCCACAAAGAAAAAATGATGCGTGACATTAATTTAGATATTTTCCTCTAAAAATTCAAGCAAATGGAAAACCTTTTGGATTTATTATTGAGTGGCGTCTCGATTGTAAATTGAAAATAGATATTTTCATTACAAGAAGAATTTTAATATTTCAATGATGTTATCACAAAATATATAACCTGATATAATCCAACAAATATGAAAACGCTCTATGCACTCTAGTAATCTACTCGAGTGTGTGTAAATGCTCCGACATGTGTACGAAGCATATTTTTTCTAGTCTAGTCGTATTTTTGTTTTGTTTTTGGTCAAAATTTGTAGTGATGTTACGAACCCAGATTTTTGAGGTCGAACCGAACCCGAGCCGAACTTTTTAACATTTTAACGAACCCGAACCGAACCGAACTATTCAATTAAAATATCGAACCCGAACCGAACTTCATAAAAAAAAAAAAAACAATACAATAATATAAATTACCATTTTTTATTAATTATGTATATTTGCATAAAAATGTATTAAGGTGCCTCTTAAACATAATTTTAAGTCTAAGTAAAAAAGGATTCCACATTTTTCCATTTCTTTTGATCGTTTTTCGACAAATTAGTTTCAAGTTTTTTTTTCCTAGGTTCGATATTCAAACTGAACTATTTTGTGTTTAGTTCGGTTCGAAAATCGAACAGTTCGTAACATCACTAGAAAAATTACTTGATTCGGGAAAGTCGACTTTTTTGTTCTATACATTTATTTCAAATTTTAATGCGCATCTTTCTGTGGCTACAAATGGTACTGTGGTAAATACGCGTATAACGGCACAGAGAATCGAAACGCGCTAAATGATAGGAAAATGACGGTCGATTCAAAAAAAAATTACTTATCTATATAGCATTATTTTCCCAGCCAAATTAATCAAGACAAAACCACGCTATCTGGATAAAAAATGCTCGTTAATATTCCAACCGTACAAAAATACAATAGCAATGGTATACAACTGCAATTACCGTGTAACGGAATTAATTTATGACGAGTATCACTTATTGATATATTATCATCGGATTGAAAAAACAAAAAGAAGATTTCTGAAGACGGCATGAATATTTTGGTCTTTGGGAAAACCTTATTTATCCTCAATTTCAGGTGAATTACATTTGTCATGAATAATATAATTTATTTAATGACTAAAATATTCTACTCACTTTAGAAAATAAGTCATTTCTTATCGTTTTATAGTATTTATAATTACAAAAATAAAAAAATCATAATCAAAATCAAATATCACTCTCCTGGAAAAGTTAATCATATTTGGTTGGCTCTTTTTCAACCACAGCTAACACAATTTTGGCACCTTAATATACATATATGTTATTTTTTTGGAAATAAATTTTAAAAGTTGTTTTTAGAATAAATTATGAAATGCGTTTACTATATATAAAATATAATGATAAAATCGCTTTTATAATATTTTTACATATTTTTTCATTTATAGTTATACAAAATATATCTACAATTCATTTCGCTGAATATAATTATAAACAATTAAAAAACAATTTTTCAAAATAAAATAAATTAGTATACACTGATTATATCGTATTTTTACATCCATATCATGATTAAATATGTCTATTTATGGTTTATGTAAATCTATACACAAGTTGTTATGATTGCAAAGTCATAAAAAAAACTAATCACTGTTACTAACACATATTAATGTTTTTATTGCGTTGTGTTAAGAAAAAAGGAAACTAGTCATAAAGAAACAAATAACATGATCGAAATATTGTTAACATTTTAAATTTTTTTATTATTTAAATTTTAATATATTTTTTCAATTATAACTAATTGGTAATTATACAATTATGTTACATCTTCTAAATGTACCCAGTTTCTAGTCGAAGTAAAGAACTTAAAAATAGTGAATACAGTATAAATAAATCAGTTAAGCAACTTGAAAGAGTATTCGATAGGAAACCACAGACCACAAATAATGAAATGTTGATACATTTTGCTTCAAAATTCTGAATATTTTTTATTATAGTAGATACTAAAAACTAATCTATTCAGTATACATAGTATTACATAACTTATTTTTATTAACTACTAAGGTATAAGATGGATCAAAAAAATTATTACACGATTTATGAACTGGCTGACCGTTATTAGTATACGAGCAGATATACATAAAAATATAAATTTACTGATCTTATCTTCACCAAAATAACCTGATCGACAGAAAAAGTAAAAATTCGATTTATGCTTTGAAATGAATTTCAAAAAAAAATGTGTAAATATATTGTAGATATTAATTATGTAGATTGTTGAAAATTAACAGTAATATGCTTAGTTAATACAATGAAAATACAAACTTTAGTTAAGTTGTACCTATAATTAATTATTGGAAAAAATAATTAACTAATAAAATTTAAAAGTTTAAAAATATTAACCTAAACTTGTATTTAACTTTTTAACTGTAATATAAACCTACAAATTTAAACAAAGACCACAACGTGGTAAAACATAGTGAAATATACTTTACAGTCCTACTGGCTACTCATACATTTTAAAACATAAATCAACATAGTCATAATATTACAATTTATTTGATAAACGGGTAATTATTGATAATACAAATGCTTGTTACTTATCAGTGTCATCAGTAAAAACTGAAAAATAAATTACATTCACCGATCACGATCAAGCAAATCCGTGTAACTATTCCATAGTCAACAGCTATAACCTCCAGTTAGTCCAGAGCTAACAACATTTTAGAAGTGCACGTTCTGTATATTTTACTCTAGTGAATAAAATGTGTATACATTTTAAATAATTAAATTCTTAATATGTTATCGGTACTTATCAAAGTTAATTGGTAAATATTTGATGAATCATTGATGAAATTCGTATTATAAATTAATTTTATCTTTCTGGATACCTATATATATTGTCCAAATTACAATTTGAATCAATAGATATTTTTATTAGGCATTAGGTTTGATCCTACCTTAAAGACGCTGGGTGGATATTTTCCTATTACCTAGGAAAGCAGATGAAAATAATTCGTAATATTTTGAAGAACTGCACAATATTTAATTTAGAAATGCACATTTTAAAATTAGAACTTCACGTTAGCGCAAGCTCTGAGTTACCACCTATTAGTATCAACATTTGTCGAATAGGTAACTTGTACTTTGAAAAACACATAATTTTATCCAGAAATTTATTTCCCGACAAATAGTTATCTGACGATTAGTTAGATGACTGAAAAATCGGGTCATATCAAAACAGTAAAACATATAGTGAAACATATTAATAGGTACATAATTTAACATAGGTAGTAAAACATAACACAACATAGTAAGGTGTTAGTCACGTACTTGTATATTAAAACATAGGTAGTCCAAGTAAAACAGGGTATAAAATAGTCGGATAGTAGAACACAATATTTTCATATATGCATTTGTTTTAAACAATATCGCAAACAATTGTGTAAATTATTACAATTTTAAGAATTGTATATATTAAAAATTTTGTTCTAATATATTAAATATTAAAATATTATAATATATATATATATTAAGTAATGTTTAAATAATTAATCGATAAACGATAAATTGTCGTAAATAGTACATATTTGTAAAACATATGAATGACGATGACCTTCCAAATGAAAATTTTTCCATAAATTTACATTATAAATTCTAAATTTCTTGATATTTCAAAATTTAAAAGTAAAATACTGTTTTATACACATTTTATTCGAAATAATAATATTCTATAAAACCCGTTTGGAAAGTCTCTAAGTTGGTATTTAGCACCGGCAAACACGGAAACTAAACTATAATAATTTGCATATTCGCATTCCGTATATAGTTAATGGTTAAAAAGTGAACACTTGTGAGAACGCTAATACAATAATGTTTAAATTTATTGTTTAACTAGAAAACGATTTTGAACGCGCCCCATCAGTTGTGCATTTATAATAACATCACGATTCATCGTCACTGGCTGTATGCTTTCATATACTTTATTATTACACTTATCGTGTTGTGAATTACACGATAATATTATAGTACGTAAAATCTCTCGACTGTGCGAAAAAAATCCAAAGAAAATAATTACTCTATTTAGAGTAAGTGCGATACAATTAAAAAAAAACATCACTACTATCCCGTTCTTTCCCATTTCGAACGGAGCATAACACGAACAATTATACAATTCAATTTAATTTTATTACCTTGGATTCCATTGATAATGGATTATAATTATTATAATAATTATTATTACGGACGATAAATAAATATAGATGATTTGTTTGAATTTAACTGTTTCTGTCTTTGCACGTAGCGTGCAAGCGTATATTATACTCGACGTTATCATATTCGTATAATTCTGAAAATTTTCAAGATTTACGGTGAAGTTTTGAGACGTGGATAGTTTTTATAATCACACATACCTATGCTACACTGAACCAAATATATCTGTGATTTCAATGAAAATATAGATTGATTTGTTAATATACGTCGGATAAAATGTTTGTTAATTTAGAAATAAAATATTTGTTCATTTAACAGTAAAATAACAAAATGTATTATTGATTTAACTTTTATCATCGTCTTGGGCGAAATTGTCCAATTGAATACAAATTTATTTAAATTAACAAATAATGACGTGTTAACTCGATTATAAATATTTCTTGTTCATTTCTTTCTTTCTTCTTCATAGAACAAACACCCATTTGTTAAACAAAATAGTCAACAATTTAAACAGAATATTTTTTCAATTTAATAACACATTTTTATTTTATTAATTTAACAATGTATACATTAAAATAATGAAAATTGTATTATTTCAACAAATATTCCATCGTTAAAATTTGATTATTGCATATTGTTAATTCTACCAACGATATTTGATTCAGTGTAGGAACCTGTTATTTATTTCATTAAAACACGCACATGTCAAATGACTCCTTTAATATTTTGAAGTCTTCTGAAAACAATCAAGTTCTAAATAAATTACTCAAGCGATCGTTATACTAATACATACAAATTGTTATTTTTACTTTCTTAATATTATATATATATATACATTCTTTTTGTATCTTATAATTTCTACTTTTTGTTACACATTTTAGGTTAATATCAATGTAATTAATAATCTGTACTATTGTATTATTTCAAAATTTGTTATCTTTGAGTATTATTATGTTATTACTGTTATCAATATTACTATACTGTAAATCGAACGTTGTCCGTTTTAATTATAAATAAATTAACTCCACTATTGTATCTTTTGAACTTTTTCGTTCGTCGATTGTTCATTATTTTTCAGGGCTTTTGCAGAGTTTTGCCGAAATATCCATACGGTAATACGTAAGGCGTGTCTACGGGGGTGGCAAGGTGGGCACCGGCCTCCCGAGTGACTTAATTCTTGGCCTTTTGGCTTATAATCTATTGTGGTTGAAACTATAAATTTTAAACAGCTATCAGTTTGTCTAATATTTTATTCACGATTATAGAATGATATCAGATATAATCGTGATAACTATTATAGTTTCAAAATATTCATTATCAATATATTAAACATTATATCACAGATAACATACCATGGTTAATAACGGTAGGTGATCGATAAGAAATTTTATCTATGTCAATGATTATAAAGTTTTCGTCATGACCACGATTGTAACTCGTAGATAACATTTACAACCGTGAATAACAGTGGTTTTTGTGAAAAATGCCTGTTTGTTTTGTTAATAAGCTGCAGCAGCATGCGCCAAATTATTGATAACAGCGATGATGTCATTGAAACTTTTAAAATACTAAAACCAGTTAATAGGCGAATGTATCTGTAAATTGAAAATTTTAATCGATTGGATTTTATTGTTTGTAGCGTTTTAATAAATTACTTGTTTAACCAAACTGATAAATAACCGTGTTTTTTATCATACGTTTATTATTGGATAGGATCTACCCGATTTCAATTTATGTGTAACTATATAGTTAAGGTATTACTTCTTCTTCTTCTTCTTCCTTAGCTTAACGGTCCATGTAGGACCTGAGCTGCCACAAGCAATCCTCTCCAACTTTCCCTGTCCAATGCCAGGTCAACTGTCACATTTCTTCCCATCATCTTAATATCTTTC